>JAOEHQ010050564.1:0-20095 GCA_025447715.1 Asclepias incarnata
TTATAAGCCTAGGTGTCCCCTCCTCCTTTGAGCTAGCTTTTGGGAGTGAGTTCTACACCTAGCTTATGGCTTGATGCGAGCCTATTATGGGATGGGTTCGTATCATTACCCCACAATATACGCAATCAAAATAAAACAAATAATATTTTTTTTAAAAATGGACCCACATTCCCCTTTCACCCTCGGTGAATGGCCTCACCATCTCCCTTTCACCTTGGGCTTTCACCAACCCTCCACAACCGAATTTCTTCACCTTGCATTTCACCTTGGTGTTTCACCTACCCTTAATAGTGCTCTTAGAGATAAAACATATCCCGACTTGATCCATTAATAAGTAATCGGGTAAAAAATGACACATTTAGGCAAGAATCAAATGCAGATGCTAGCTTTTTTGGTTCCAGTTTTGACCAAGATTTGGATGCTTCCACATGTTTCTTGAAGGTCGTTGCAGAGAGCTCTTGACAGAAGACTATATCTTCTTCTTTACGGTGATGCATATGGAACTCCAAAAGGGCAGCCTGTATGGCACTTCCCTGAAAAAGTTTACAGTTCCGAAGAGACACTACGCAAGGTAAGTTTGTACTCTACCTGCATATTTTCATTGATGTCGTGTACCCTTTCTTATAATAAACTCTTTGTTCAGTGTGCAGAGTCTGCGCTAGAATCTGTTCTTGGAGATCTATCTCATACATACTTTGTTGGAAATGCTCCCATGGGACATATTGCAATGCCGCCTACTGAGAAAAATGATGATAATCAATCTTTTACGGTATGCCATCAATGATCCATTCAGTCTTTTTTGTGTATTTATAGTCGAATCATAGGAATACGTGTGGCAATCACCAAAGATACCACAAAAGGTCACCGTAAGTTCTTTTTGTAGAAAATCATGTCAGTTAATTCACATTCTCTTTTGTTGTAATCACATTCTCTCTTCATAAAGGACAAAATGTACATCTGGTTGTGAGGTTAGTGGCTGCTGTATAGCTGTTTCGAAAACCGTACAGTCCATCTTGTGATTCAATTTACCATGTATGCAGTTCCAAGTTTGATCCTGAATCATTTTCCATGAATACTAGGGGTTATAGGAGTAAGGGTAATGTGGGTATTTATAAGAAAAAAAATATGAATACATAAAAATTCACTAATAAACCAAGAGGTTGTGGGTTCTACTCCCGTTGTGGACAAATTGTAAGTATCTGTAGATGGGTGGGGATATTTGCCTTCCAAAATAATATATATATATATATATATATATATAACCATACTTAAGTTTGATTTTGGCTTTAAAGACAAGAAAATCACGTTGAAAATAGACATTTAAACCATCAAACTTCTTCTGTATGTTCAGCTTACAACACTCATCCTTCTTTTTGTTCTATTTGAATATGCTTGCAGAGGTTCTTCTTTAAATCTCAAGTGATTGCGACAAATAAGCTTAACATCAAATGCAAGGATTTCCTGTGGGTAACGAAGGACGAGTTGTTGGAATACTTTCCTGAGCACAGCGAATACTTGACAAAAATGATCATCAGCTGAACCAAGGGATCCAATCTATTTTTGGTTCAAGCTTTATAAACAGTCCAATAAGATAATTGATGTCCATGCGCGAACTTAAATGCACGTGGTTCTAATTTGAGCTCCGTGATTGATTTGCAAGGAAACTGCATGTATTTTGTGGGTTCGGTTATGGCATTAGAAAAGCGAAAACTTGGATTTTAGTTCAGCAAGAAATGTAGCTATTGTACCGACTGCTTAAACTTATAAATTCACTAGAAATTTTCGGGTTGATGTTGTTTCATTTTGATATTTTTTGTAACAGGATTGGACCTATTCATTCTTAAAGAAACATGTTCACCTTTGGAGAGAAGTTGTGGTGCTCTTTTTGATTCTGTTTGAAAAATGTTTTGCTAGACATAAAATTTCTAAACATATTGTCAACCACCATCAAGGTGGCTTAATGGTCAGGTGACCTTTTGTTTGACTGAATTGATATGCAAAAGAAGTTCGTTTTACCAAATATTTTGAACAAGTCCATCTGGCTCACTGATAACCAGGGATCGTAAGTTGAATTGATATACGAAAGAATGTATATACCACATGACCTGGAATTGGTTTGTGTTATTTGAACAAGTGATGTATTTGGTACCAAAAGATGAAAAGAATGGACTGTGTGACCAGTGATTATTCGTGTTACTTGAATATGTGACCTATTTTTGGATAAAAGGGATACCCCTGGTTCAAATAATATGTGACTTATTTGGTAACAACAGAAAAATAATGTAACCTTAATGGTAGCTTCAAAAGTTCAAGGTACATCGAGTAATCTAAATGCCATTTAAAAGACTATTTTTTGGATTTCGGATAACCCAAACCCGTATACTATTAAATGGGTCGGCTTTTAGATAATTTAATTTCAAATCGGGTAACCCGAATAACTCCTTATATTTTAAATTTCTAATATAACATAACCCAAATAAGCCATTGTATTTTAGCCCATTTCAATTTGTTATCCAATTTACAACACCCATTATAACTCATTAGATATAATTACGACAAAAATGTATCACCTTGTTCATAATAGTGATGAGAGAAAAACCGAAACTGAAACCGAATCGATAAATCACAATTAAGCCCATGTCCAAAACAGCCCGATGATCCAATAAGACAAATCACAAGCCCTCTTTCACAAATCCAATTTTCACAAAATGCCCACTCATTAAAGCATGTCTGCATCCCTTTCAATTGGTCTACAGTGTCCCCAGTTTCAGTGTTTTGCAGTTTGATCAAACAACAATGAAATCTCCATCAAAACAATACCTTCACCATTTCCTTCTTAAACCCCATAAACCTCCACCAATCACCACCCCCCATCTCCGCCGTCTCACCACCACACCCGAACCTTCACAACCACCAACACCGTCACCGGAACAACAATTAGAACAATCAATCATCACCCAACTCAACACCACAGACGACTGGCCCACCAATCTCCACCACCAAGTCCTCTCATTACCGCATGATTCCCTCATCAATATCTCCAAACAATTCAACACTTCTTCAAAAGCCCTTCAATTTCTTCATTTCATTCATGACAACACATCATCATCATTACATACATCTCAATCTGTATCTATATCTATATCCCAATCTTTATTATCTTCTTTATTTCAAACTGTTATTCATCTTGCAATACATGAAGAATCACAAAAACACATGCCCATTTTTTATTTATATAATCTTGCCAAGAAATTGAACATTTTGCTCACGCCCAGATCAGCTGTTATGCTAATTAAGTACTTTTTTGCTGTTAAAAAGGTCCAAGATTCTGTATTAGTGTATAATGGATTAGACCCGGATGTGAAAACTGTTGAAGTGAAGAATGCTTTATTGAATGTGTTGTTGAAATGTAATAGGTTTGATAATGCATACCAACTGCTCGACGAAATGCTTCAACCAGGTGCGGAATTTCCGGTTAATGAAGCTACATTGAATATTGTTTTTGTTGTGTTGCTTAGACGGGATATGGGTGAGCAAAGCGAGAAACTTGTTGGGTTGATTCCGAAATTTGGAGATTTTGGTGTGTTTCCTAGTACTATTATGTTGACCCAGTTGATTACTAAGTTGTGTAGGTGTTATAGGAATGATAAAGCTTGGGACTTGTTACATGGTTTGATGAAGTTTGGGAAAGTTGAAACTGCATCGTATAATGCCCTTTTGTCGGGTTTACGGAGAGAGCGGAGCTACGAGAGGATAAATTTGTTGTTGAAGGAAATGCGGGAGAATGGTGTTAAGCTGAATATTGTGACGTTTGGTATGTTAGTGAATCATTTGTGTAAGTCTCGTAGAGTAGATGATGCGTTGGATATGTTTAAAAAGATTAAGGAAGGTGAAGGGAGTGATGGGGTATCGATCAAACCAGATGTGATTCTTTATAATACTTTGATTGATGGTTTGTGTAAAGTGGGAAGGCAAGAAGAAGGTTTGGTGTTGATGAAACAGATGAAGTCGGAAGATGATTGTGTTCCTAATGTTATAACTTATAACTGTTTGATTGACGGGTTTTGTAAATCTGGTGAGATAGAACGCGCTCAAGAACTTTTTGATCAGATGAGCGATGAGGGTGTGGATCCAAATGTAATTACAATGAACATTTTGGTTGATGGAATGTGTAGGCATGGAAGAGCAGGTAATGCAATGGAGTTTTTTAGGAAGATGCAAGAAGCAAAGGCTATTAAAGGGAATGTAGTTACTTACTCTACTTTAATTTACGCCTTTTGCAATGTCAATAATATTGAAAGAGCGATGAGATTGTTTGAAGAAATGGAATCTGTAGGCTCCCCCGATGCACGTGCCTACTATGGCTTGATTTCTGGTTTAACACTGGCTGGGAGACCAGACGATGCTAATTCTATTGCTACAAAAATGAAAAAAGCTGGATTCCAGATGGATCTTTTGAGCTACAACACATTAATTGGCGGGTATTGTAGGAGAAAGAAACTTGATAAAGCAGTTGAAGTCCTTAAAGACATGGAAGAAACTGGGGTGAAAGCCGATAGTGTCACTTACAATACTTTAATTTCATATTTTAGCCAAAATGGGGATTTCGATTCTGCTTATAAGTTCTTAAAACAGATGATAGCTGACGGAAATACCCCTACAGTAGTCACATACGGTACTCTCATTCATGCATATTGCTTAGCTGGCAATCTTGATGATGCTTTGAATATATTTGAAGAAATGCTTATGAAATCAAAGGTTCCTCCCAACACTGTTATATATAATGTGTTGATCGGTTCTCTTTGTAAGCATGGGAAAGTAGAACGTGCTCTTTCTTTAATGGATGAAATGTTACAAAAGAGTATTAGACCAAATACTACTACATATAATGCAATGCTTAAAGGGCTTTCGAGTACAAATAGGTTGAGAGACGCATTTAGACTTATGGATCAGATGACACATCAAGCTTGTAATCCTGATTACGTCACCATAGAGATTTTAAATGATTGGCTCTCTGCAGTTGGTGAGTTTGAAAAGTTGAGGGAGTTTGTGCAAGGATATCAAGTGTCATTGTCTGTATCATCTGCATAGAACTATGGGTATGTACTCTAGCCTTTGCTCAGTGTTTTATTTAAACAGAAGTTCTGCTAAACTGATTAAGAATTGCTTCATTTTATTTATATTACATGTTTATTTGAGTTATATTGCTCTTTGAAATGGTAGGCTTAATTGATTGTGGTTCTACATGACCATGCTATTAGTTTTTGACAAATTGCTGTATAGTTGTTTCGAAAACCGTACAGTCAGTCTTGTGATTCAATTTACCATGTATGCGGTTCCAAGTTTGATCCTGAATCATTTGCCATGAATACTAGGGGTTATAGGAGTACGAGTAATGTGGGTATTTATAAGAAGAAAAGATGATTACATAAAAATTCACAAATAAACCAAAAGGCTTTGGGTTCTACTCCCATTGTGGACAAATTGCAAGTATCTGTAGATGTGTGGGGATATTTGCCTTCCAAAATAAAAAATATATATAACCATACTCAAGTTTAATCAACTGATTTTGGCTTTAATGACAAAAGAAAATCATGTTGAAAATAGACATTTAAACCAGCAAACTTCCTCAGTATGTTCAGCTTACAACACTTTGCAGAGGTTCTTCTTTAAATCTCAAGTGATTGCTACAAATAAGCTTAACATCAAATGCAAGGATTTCCTGTGGGTAACGAAGGACGAGTTGTTGGAATACTTCCCTGAGCATTGCAAATACTTGACAAAAATGATCATCAGCTGAACCAAGGGATCCAATCTATTTTTGGTTCAAGCTTTATATACAGTCCAATAAGATAATTGATGTCCATGCGCCGACTTAAATGCATGTGTTTCTAGTTTGAGCTCCGTGATTGATTTGCAAGGAAACTGCATGTATTTCGTGGGTTCAGTTATGGCATTAGAAAAGCGAAAACTTGGATTTTAGTTCAGCAAGAAATGTAGCTATTGTACCCTGTTTTTAGACTGCTTAAACTTATAAATTCACTAGAAATTTTCCGGTTGGTGTTGTTTCATTTTGATATTTTTTGTAACAGGATTGGACCTATTCATTCTTAAAGAAGCATGTTCACCTTTGGAGAGAAGTTGTGGTGCTCTTTTTGATTCTGTTTGAAAAATGTTTTGCCAGACATAAATTTCTAAACATATTTTGTCAACCACCATCAAGGTGGTCTGGTGGTCAGGTGACCTTTTGTTTGACTGAATTGATATGCAAAAGAAGTTCGTTTTACCAAATATTTTGAACGAGTCCATCTGGCTAAATGATAACCAGGGATCGTAAGTTGAATTGATATACGAAAGATTGTATATACCACATGAGCAGGAATTGGTTTGTGTTATTTGAACGTGTGATGTATTTGGTACCAAAAGATGAAAAGAATGGACTGTGTAACCAGTGATTATTCGTGTTACTTGAATATGTGACCTATTTGGTAACAACAGATAAAAATAATGTAACCTTAATGGTAGCTTCAAAAGTTCCAGGTACATCGAGTCAAAGGCAGAACCTGAACATCATTATAAGGGGGTCAAAAAAATTTTGGCATAAAATATGCTTCTACATATTTTGTTTCCCAATTTTTTAAGGGAGTAAATACATATATTTTATTTTATTTACCATTAAATATTAAATCATTGTTAATTACAACCTAAAATTCTGGAAGGATCAAAACCCTTATGGTCCTACTGATCTTCCGCTACTGCATCAAGTAATCTAAATGCCACTTAAAAGGCTATTTATTCGGGTTTCAGGTAACCCAAATAAAAACCCAAACCCGTATACTATTAAATGGGTCGGCATTTGGATAATTTAATTTCAAATCGGTAACCGACTAACGGGTAACCCGAATAACTCATTATAGTTTAAATTTCTAATATAACGTAACCCAAATAACCCATTGTATTTTAGCCCAATTCAATTTGTTATCCAATTTACAACACCCATTATAAGTTTATAACTCATTAGATATAATTACCACAAAAATGTATCACCTTGTTCATAAGCCTTCCTTGCCCTCTCCGTTATATGGAATCGGTAGGGGAAAAAACACCAAGTAAACCATCAACTATCATCACAATTAACAAAAAAATTCTCTCTCAAGTCTTTCTATATTTTCTGAAAGCTCCTTTGAGGTTATAACTTGAAATCAAATCTTTGATTATAACTAAGTGAACACAAATCGGTTTAAATAGGCATACTCATACCCAAACCGAACCCAACCCAATCAAACTGAACCCAATTCGGTTCGGTATTCGGATATTTATTTATATTAGTTGAAACCCGTATAACCCGACCCGAAAAACCCGACCCATAAACACGCCTAATATACACAGCTATAATTGTTGTTCTAACATAAAGTAACAAATATATACATACCATGATTAGAGCAACTTTAATACTTGTTCTCTTACTAGTATTTTGTGTGTTGGGAGCTTAGTGGCGTCAAAAAGTGTAATAATCTTATAACCATTATGTAACCGCAAAAATCCCAGAAGAGGTCCCAGGATCACCGATGCAAATTACCTAAATTAGACATTTTCAAAATTGGTGTGGGATTGTTGCATTGGTAATGCTGTGGAAGTTGTTAGTGTTGGTTGTGTCCATGGTTCATTGGACCAGAGTGGTTGACTTGGTGGTGAAAGGTACTTGGCTTGAGCAGCCTCTCGTTCTTTGCCTGTTAAACTCCCCTTCATTATCCCAGATGGCACTGCATATCCACTTGGTTTAGGATGCCGAATTGGTGACAACGGTATAATGTTTGCAGCATCAGCATGACCTGGAGCTGGAGCTGGAGCTGGAGCAGAAAATGGAGTTGGAACCGGACACACAGCTGGTTTAAACATGGTTGTACTTTGAGTTTGCTTGGTTGTACCAACGTTGACTTGAGATTGCCCAGTAGAGGTGTAGTGTTGTTGCACATCTCCTTTCATGAGCTGCTCAGAAGTTGGAGCCATAGGCTGCTGGGAGCGGGAGCTAGTTGCAGATGGTGTGACCAAGGTTGTACTTTGAGCTTGCTTGGTTGTAGCAACTCCCTTTCGAGGTCGACCACGAGGTCTGTATTGCCTTTTCGTTATTCCTTTCATGAGCTGCTCACAAGTTGGAGCAATAGGCTGCTGGGAGCTAGTTGCAGACGGTGTGACGAACGTTGTACTTTGAGCTTGCTTGGTTGTACCAGCTCCCTTTCGAGGCTGACCACGAGCTGTGTATTGCCGTTTTTCGCCTGCTCTCTTGAGATACTCACTAGCCATAGCAGTAGAAAATAGGGAGGCAGATGTACATGGTGTGAGTTCAACCGGTGTGTACATTGTACTAAGAACTTTCTTAGTGATACTTCGGCCAAGATGGCCTTGAGTAGCTCGGTCTGTTTGATGCTGCTGCGGTTGGCTTTGTGGAGACAAATGACTCATGTTGGTCAAACCGTAAGAGGGTCCAGTTGTAGGTAAGTTTACAGGGTTCAGATTGTGCCTGATTTGCTGGACTGAGGGAGGCTTATGGATGTCATGCGATCCCTGTACCACACACACACAACAAAGATGACCTCTAAATGGTTGTGATAAGATGTGCATGTCCTTACAAATACATATTTGATTCAAGTGATCTGATGTTATGATACTCATTAAAGGCTATAGCTTGCAAGAAAGGAGTTACCTGTGATTGCAAACAAGAATTTTTTAAAACTTGAGGAGAAACTGCAGGCGTTGTTACAGTGGATTGCCTCAAAGTGGATGGACATTCAGCATACGATTTATTTGCTGAACCACCTGAATTATGCAAAGCTGGAGAAGAATCGGGAAGTGCTTCATTGGCTTCTACAGATATAGTATTTCCAGTGGTATCAGGAGCGTGATCATTTTGAATTGCGTTGCTCACACCATACAAAGGTCGGGTTGTATGCAAGTTTACGAGGTTCACATGGTTCTTAATTTGCTGAACAGAGGGAGGCGTAACGACCATGTCATCTGAGCCCTGTACAACACACATATAAAAGAGGATGACCTCTAAATGGTATGATAAAGATTTAAAGCTTGGTTTTGAGAGAAAGAAGGCGTCACCTGTGATTGCAAACAAGAATCCTTTAAAACCTGAGGAAGAGGAACTGCAGGCATTGTTACAGTGGATTGATGCAATGTGGATGGCTCTTCTGCGGTCAAGCTATTTGCTGAACCACCTGAATTATGCAATGCTGAAGAAGAGTTTGGAAGTGCTTCATCAGCTTCAATACATACAGTAATCCCAGTGGTATCAGCTTCGTGAACATTTTGAATCTGGTTCTTCAAAGCATAAGAGACTTGCGTGGTAGGCAAGTTTACAGAGTTCAAATGGTGCCTGATTCGCTTAGCAGAAGCATGAACTATGTCATGTGAGCCCTGTACCACACACGCATAACACAAAAGATGACCTCTAAATGACTGTAATAAGACGTTCATATCTATAGTACATTATAAAGAGTTTACAACTTTTTACAAATTACTTAAAATTTCAATATGCGAGATTATTAATGTACCCCAATAACATAAATTTTAATTAGTCAAACTTTTTCACTTATATCATTACCTTACAAAATTACCAAATTATTTTCTAAAAAGTTATCTATAAAAATTATATGAACTTTTTTTCAAGATAATTATAATACGTGTAAAATCAATACAAGTTATTCATAACCTAAGTTTTTGTTAACGAATTCATTTACTAACACAACTTTTTAATTCATCTGAACATAATAAAACGGCGTGTTACAACTCTCCCCCACTCAGAACGGATCACGACCTCGTGATCCAAGCCATGTGCAACGATGGATAGTAAATGAGAATGTCTCTCTACCGTCCCATGTATACTTAGACCCTTTCCCACGACCCCACTGCACTTTGTACGTCCTCACCGTTTTATTCTGAATCCTTCTTAATTGTTCCTCCACTATGGCGACTGGCTCTTCAATGTAGTTCAATTTGTTTTCCACCTATAACATAAATATTAATTTATACTTTCCTTAAACATTTAGTCAAACTTTCTCATTTATATCATTACCGTATTTAATTACCAAAATAATTTTTTAAAAATTTTCTATAAAAGTTAAATGAACTTTTTTTCACGATAATTATAATACATGTAAAATCAATATAAGTTATTCATAACATAAGGTTTTTTGTTAACGAATTCATTTAGTAATACAACTTTTTAATTCATCGGGACATTTTTTTTATTTTTAAAAGGATACATGTATCACGTTATCATTTATACTATTAAACCCTCAAACGAGGTTGCCACACTATTAAAAATCATTGAACACCATCAACGAAAATTACTTAATTCTGTTGCATCGCACGGATACTATGCTAGTTCTTATAAATTCGTATTTGTTAGAAAGAAGGTATCACCTGTGACTGCAAACTAGAATCCATGGAAACATGAGAAGAACATGCAGGTGTTGTTACAGTGGATTGCCACAAAGTGGATGTTCGCTCTGCAGTCAAGCTGTTTGCTGAACCACCTGAATTATTCAAAGCTGGAGAAGAAATAGGACGTACCTCATTCGCTTGTATAGATAAAGTATTTTCAGCAGTATCATGAGCGTGATTATTTTGACTCGTGTGGTTCAAACCGTTAATGGGTTCATTTGTAGGCAAGTTAACAGGGTTCAGATGGTTCCTGATTCGCTGAACGGAGGCAGGCGTATGGAGCATGTCATGTGAGCCCTGTACCACATGCATAACAAGAGGATGATTTCTAAATGGTTGTAACTGAACGTTCATATCCATATGGATTCACATATGACTCAACTGAGTTCGATGTTATAATACATATTAAATGTCAAGTTTCATGAGAAAGGAGGCGTCACCTTCAATTGCAAACAAGAATCCTGTAAAATCTGAGGAAGAGAAACTGCAGACGTTGTCACAGTGGATGGCCGTTCTGCAGTTAAGCTACTTTCTGAACCACTTGACCTATGCAAAGCTGGAGAAGAGTTAGGAGGTGCTTCATTTGCTTCTATAGATGTAGTTGTTCCAGTGGTATCAGGAGCGTGCTTATTTTGGCTCAGCCTATCCTTGTTTGTTTTAGTGGTCTGGCTCTTCTCTGTCGTGGCAAATATCCAGGAACCGTCTTCTGACAAAATTACACCACTGACAGTGTTTGCTACCTCATTCAAGATCTAAAAGAAATCAGATAAAACATCAGTTAAGATGACTCGAGGCAGTTGGTATGAGTGTGTACGTATGTGTGTTTCTTGCCTTAAGAAAAGTCCGATCAATGCGTATATCTAGATTGCAGACTGACTTTTTACAGACAGGGCATTCCCACGTAGGCCACACTGAGTTATTTTCCATAAAGCCGTCGTAATCAAAGCACTACATTAAGCACAGCTTTTCAGAAACCAATTTTTTTAGAGAAGTATGCCATTAAAAGAGTACCTAAGGCTTATGTGAATAGTTGAAACATCAATAAATCACCTGAGGATGCTTGCAGAGATGCCCTTTCACAGGAGTTGTTATACGAATTTGACTGTCAATTAAGATAAATAAAATAGAATCACGAGATCTATTTAAGCCACAGAATTCAACCAATAATAGATGATGTATACTTTGTTCCTGCCTTGAAGAATAGAAACTAAATAGACAGACAATAGTGTCATATATAACAAGCTGAGATGGCAAAATGGATGGGGCAGACAGTTGGGTAACAAGTCAAAAATAGATAATCCTGATGTATGGGTCAAAACAGATTGGGTTGTGTTCACCTAAAACACTTTTTTCTCTAGAAGTTAACCAGTTATAATAACTAGCATCGTATACTAATACAAGAATTATATTATTTCAGTACTATATGAGTATATTCACAGATTTTGATGTTTTTTGACCTTTAGGTTGTGGGTTCAAGTCCCATGGTGGACATTTTGTAAATATGTGAGGGATTTGTGTGGAATTATTTAGTTTTCCTTCACAAAAAAAAGAAGAAGCACAATATGGGTGACCTTCAACCCATTTGACATGGTTTCCTCTAAATATATTTATACCCCTTTGACCTGTTAGAGATAAACATACCCTGAATTGACCCATTCATAAATAAATGGAGGTCAAAATTGTCAGCTCTACCAGTAAGCGAAAAGAAAGTGGAGTAACCATACAGATATTATGGCTTACCTAATAGGACAGTTGAGTGAAACCAGTGATGTGGCATCAACAACCTCACAATCTGAGAAAGGGGATGGAAAAAGGCACAATAAGTATGCCAGATTTTCAGAAAGAGCTGTCATTCAGACTTTCTTTACAGCATAAGAAACCATATTTTGTGTTTGAAAGATCTCGCAGTTTCCTTGACTTACCAGAATCAACTTCATCAGACATGGGACGGACATAATCTTGCAATTGAGGAGGATCAGGAGGGGATATCAAATTTATAAAAGCCAGGGCGATAATATATTGTCCTGAACTTGTTTAAGAAGAAATGGAAACCGGAAAGTCTTAAATAAAGCCAACAATGTATATGTTTCAGAGTAGAAGCGATAAAAATGTAAGCATACCATCAAAGTCCCCAAATACTTCTAGAAGATTTACTCCATATTTGATCATTTTGGTCACGTCTGACGGAAGTTGTGGTCCCTTACCCTGATACACATATTACATGGACATGGATGATCACAATAAATTAAGTTTTTGGTAATGTAAAAAGTTTCTGTGATAATCGGACAAACCATGTCACTTTTGGTCCTCTTTGGTACTTCGATGCGATTTATGTAAAAGCTATGAAGGGAAAGGTTTAAGGTTAGATAATAAGATAAACAGAAAACTGTCTAAAGAACATATTAAAATAAAATCTTACTTCACATTTGATGGGGTGGCAATACAGGCAGCTGTGTCCATATTGTCCATTCGAGCTACTAAGAGCCACTGTATATAGTAAATATATCATCAATATTTCGGTTGCTTAAAGTGTATTACAGGATTTATCATTATAATCGCATCTGACTAGCAAAAGATAAGGGGATATTTATATGACGTCAGTGACAATTTTGCATTTCTTTATGAACGTAGTGTCGTATCTTTTGACAGTCCCCGTAAGCATTTTAACTAAAAAACACAAGTGAAATATATTGCAATAGAAGCATGATTTAAAAATAAAATAAAAAGTGTCACATAACAACTGATAAAACTATAGATAATTATATCGAATTAGCGAACTCTAAAAAGTGTACTTCAAGGACAAAAGGAGAGAAGAAACCAAAAAACACGAAAAATCAACATGCGGATATTTTTCTTATAGAACTTGGAAATGAAATAAGCATGTAGCTCTTCAAACTATATTATTAGGCTCAAATGATAATCGTTTTACCATAAAGATTGCCTCTACGCCACATATATCTGTGGTGCATATCAATCACTTACCAAATCTTGATAGCGGGGAAACAAACCCTGGGAGATGTGAAAATCAACTACAAAAGTCCCATATCCAGCCTGTAAGTTGATTAACCTTAACAATGTAAATACATAAGGATAAACTACAGAGAATCCCTATCTGCAAATGGATTACCATACATTTATTTTTACCTTGACATCAAATGAAGTAAGTATGTGTTCAACTTTCATTCTTGGATAGAATCTGTAAGCGAAAGACACAATCTCAGACAAAGGAGTTTCATATATAACCTCAGAGGAAATTGTCTTAAATCTCAAGAACAATATAGTGAAAAAATGAATAAAAAGGCTATCCTCCATGGAAAGAGATTGAGAGAGAGAGAGAGTCTGCATTTCCAGGATGCTACAAGTGAAAGCACACGGTAGGTGTTAGATGTATCTACCGCATACAATTGGGGAGTTGCTTTAGTACTCATCGCAAAAAAATATATCAAGATGATGATAATGTTCATGATTGATCACATTTCGAGGCCTTGGCCTACCCCAATCGACTTTGGAATAAAATTCTATTGCTGTGAACAACAGTATCATTTGAAATAGAGTTATTACCCATTAGAGCAGAAAAAGGCAGTTAGTCATTACTCATCTCTCACTTTCTAACATTGGTAATAATGTGGTCTCAGCCATTACAAACCAATAACAGATTATATATGGTCAAGTAATACGGTTAACTTCACACCTTAATATGTGTGTGCACAAAGTTCATAAAAGGCAGTTTAAAATTTCGTGCTTCACTGTTGCAATCCTCGCAACACAAACAATTAGGGAAAATTTGTGATGTCAATTGTATTTCGTCATCTATATATAGATATTTGGCGGCTTAACTGTTTATTAAAAACATTCTGAAAATATGAAACCATATACTCGTATTTAGGAAGGCCCCGGAAAAGGAAAAGATATCACTTATTCAAGACATAAAGGAAGAATATCCACAGCATAAAAGAAAATTGAAACAGGAAAAAGGACCACTTGTTTAAAACACCCCAAAATAGTAAGGAGCCATGTATCAAATGAAAATGCTAACATTCACTATTGAAGAATCTGAAGGTTGTTAATACATGATATATACATAGAACCAAGACGGAAAAAAAGGGGGGGGGATAACATCAGTTTTGTATTTTATAAGCTTGATCATAAGGATGCATTGAGGAGACGACTATGAGAAACCTTACCTTGAGATTATATTTGAGACATATGAATGTGCATAGGCTGGTTCAATATTCATTCTGTCTAAGTTGGAGAACCCATAGCTTACCTAGGAATGGTTAAATTGCAGGGTCATTGCTTCGGTAATATTAAACCATAGGTAGTACTACAGTAAGCAATCTAAACAGGATAAGGAACAACTTCAACCAACCTTCTTTGCCATCAAAATCAGACGATTTTTGTCCTCATCTGGAAACCAGCCAGTTTGACAAGCAGCCTGTTGTAATAATATAGGTTGTGTAGTCAGATGCAAAAAGACTTAAAGTAACAAACTTAATAAAGAATGTGTTTGGAAGAGTAAAATATGACAAATCCATGGAAGGCAAAAAAGGATAAGTTCAAAGGTATTAGAATGGCATAACTAAATGCAAAATTTTCAAATAGGTCATGAAAACACCACATTTCAATAGGTGAATAATAAAAAGCATTACACTATCAGCTTAAAAATAAACATAGCAAACAGAATTTAGTAAAATTTGGTCATGATGGCTTCATAACCAGTTATAGACCACTTAAGTTTATGAGTTAGATCTGAACACCATGACCATTTTACAACCAAGCTATATGCCTATATTAGGATGTATAGATGGTAATCAAGCTCGAAGAGATCACCCCTCAAATAATTAGGACTACTGTTCATCACAAAACCAAAGTGATGAAGAATTCAATCAACTTCAAGTATTCCAATGTCGATGCACCTTCTCTAAAATAATAATAAAAAATGTCGATGCAGAAACTAGTGTAAGCATCTTGCTAAAGGGTTCTCGATCCTTCAAATAGGATTCATTTAATTCTATATCACAACACAACCATTATGGACAGAACTCAGAAGCATGCTTAATAGTAAAACCAAATGAATGACTCTCTGTGAAGAAAGATGGGGAGTGTCTTGGGCAATGTAATATCAATAAAGCAAGAAGTCACCTCGAAAATTAACGATAACTATAAAATAGAGAATCAGGATTATCAGGAAACTATAAATTGGCTCAATACAGCTACACGGAAATGTGTGTTAACGGAACGGAAACCACAGTGTCCAAATTCAGAAAATCTAAATTTGTCTCTGAATTGAAGAAAATATATACCTTAATAGGCAGCATGAGCGAGAGCAATGATGGTTGTGGTAACTTGGTTTTACGCCTATAAACCTACGAATACAGAGGTAAACAATTTAATAACCTTTCGATATATCATTTGATTTATAACAACAAAGACTTTAACTATCCCTAGCTCTCAATGTAACATGCATATCTTCTTTCCAGTAATAATAATCAGATGTTGGTTAAACTCCACTGCAAGGAAGCACAGGCAAATCCCCTTCTCACCAAATTCCCATATGAGATGCTTTGGAGTGCAGTTTTTTGGGAGTAAGGCAAAGAATTAAATTGAAAATCAGAATTTGCAGAATCAGATACAATTGCTAATTTCAGAAGCAATTTCAAGTAAATGACTACAAAGAGAAAAAATGAAACGACTTGAGTTATTATTTCTCATAGTTAGGACGTTTTAGCATGTATGAGCTTATGAATCACACATACAAACCCGCCCCGTTTCCCCAACAATTTTATTATATCCAAGTCCTGGTATCTGCGCATCACATACCCGTATCTTTGCATCATAATTCTATTATAAAACCAGCTCCTACCTTGTGTGTGACTACATAATCATTTGACCACACAAGCCATCACATGCATCTGCCTCAACTAAAGTTTGAATGTACTGAAAATATATGCTGAGGATGGGATGCATAATTGCCAATGGATGTATCCGGGCTATCTTTTGAAGATCTTATAACATTTTGATTTGAGTTGACTTGTTGTTGATGATATGGAACAAACAATGCAACTGATAATCTAGTAACAATAAAATGACATCTGCAACTAACCTCGTCAACTATCCGAAGTAGCTGGGAAAGATGAGATGGTGATGGAACTGCATCCATCGCGATAACTAAATCCACAGTGCTATATTAACCAATAGCAGAATGTAAGTATATTAATCCAGTACATTGAATGCTTCCGAACCACAAAAACAAATAAAACAGGATGAAATCGTTTGTGTTTCAAACATCCGCGTAATGATATCTGTCTTTTGCAACGGTGAAACTTAATCTCAGCACAAAGATAATGTAATCTTAGATAATCAATTTGCTCGAGAAGGGTCCATTTTGGATCCCAAGAAAGTGGCAATACATAGTCAGCTGTTATGCTTTATCTAGCTACATATTTGTATTTTATGGTGTTTGCACACTTTTTACTTTAAAATCGATCTAACTTTTCAAATAAGGACAGCATCCATTTTAGCATAATCTTTGAAATTGTGGGTGGTTGATATGGGTTGCTGTCTTGCTGATTTGCAGTATCGTTATAATAGAGCGGGTTAACAAGGACGCCAGATTGTCGACTGCTAAGCAAAGAATTATTCTTCAAAAACACGAAAATACAACTTTGGGGCAACCCCCAGGCGTGTAACTCATATCGTTCTAGCATGAAAGACTTCACGAATATGGTCACGTTTTCCACTAAGCGCAGGCACTCTGATTCATGATCATAAGCTCAGCATTGTCATTCACATATCTATGCTACCTTATAATTCATTCAGGGGGTGTCTTAATTTTTGAAAATGTTAAGTATTTCCTTTTTTACCTTAATGTTTATACTATTTATCAATTAATTTACATAATTATTTGAAATACTTAAATATTTTAGCAATAATAACAAATATATTTTTTATATACCCGTGTGTAAGAAAATCTAGAACTGGCGGCCACCATCACCTTTTGACGCATGTACTGAATGAAGTTTACGAATTCATGTACACTACAATTTAAAATTTTAGAAAAATCATCCACCACTGCGCATTGCGCGTGTACACTTCTAGTTAATATATTATACCGGTCACTCTGATTCATAATCATAAGCTCAACACTGTCAATCACATATTAATATAGGAATTATACAGTTCACTTTGATTAATAATCAAGCTCAACATTGTCATTCGCATATATCTATACTACTATATAAAGCATCAACACCCCCCCCCCCCTCTCCTTCCTCAAATTACAGGGTTGATCTATTTAAATTACCCCTCTACCTTCAGCACACCTATCACCTAACGTACGTGGCCTACCAAAAATACCTTTAATGAAATAATTTAAAATATCTATCCATCAACTTCTAAAATAACTAAACTACCCCATTTTACATCAATTACCTACACATCAATAACCTACACTACTCGCCACCACCACCACCAGTTGCCGCCACCACCACCCATCTCCGCCACCACCACACCACCGATGTTACCACCATTGTCGTCGCATCGCGCGGGCATGAGTCTAGTTAATAATATATTATACTGGCTAGCGTTGACACGGTAATCAACATTTTTTTTTTCTTCTTTTTGCGGAAAATGAAACAAAACTAAAACTAAACCCTAACAACTTTCCTCTTTTAATTGACTTCAATGATTTTTTGTAAAGCTTCATAAAATTCAACTTTAAAACTGTGCAATTCAATGATATACAACTTCAGGTACATAAATTTTCAATAATAAAAATCCAAAATCTTGAATACTTAGATGCATGTAACAGTAAATTTCAGTTGCATATAACGGAAATAACAAATAAAATAAGGATTTCACTAATCATAGTCTTGCTTGCTCGCAGTAATAATGGGACTATACTTGAACACGCAATAAATAAAACATTGTATATAAAAATAACAGCTCCTAAAAATAACTTCCATCTCTGTTTGTCTGTCATCTACAATATTTTACTGCGCGCAAGCAACACTATGATTAACAAACATTATTAAAAAATAATAATAATAAGTTAGAAAGATAAAAACAACCTTCCAAGTTTGAAGGAAATGTCATCGTAAACTTGCGGATTATGGATATCTCCGGTCTGGATAAAAATTGAAGCCGAGTTAATCGTCATTTCTAGAGCCTTCACCGCCTCTGCTCGATGTTTTTCATCCATTTTATGAAGAAAAAAAATTCACTTACAACACATTCATTCACTCATAAACATATATATATAATTATATATACACGCATAATATATGTTGTTTGGCTCTGCTATGCTAGCTAGCTGGTACAATTTATTCTTTTTGGTTTTATATTTATTTATTATAAGAAAGTTGAGAACAGCTTTTTATTATTTGGCGCGTGTTTATATTTTTTTTTTTAAAGTTCTGAATTACAATAGTCATCTCGCCAAATAGATCATATTAAATACCTGTGACCTACATCAAATATGTCTAGGATAGGCCTTGAACCCCTTATTTCTTGCGAAGAAAAAAAGCCTTTTTGTTATTAAACTACTCCGTATTTGATAACTAGTTGAGAGTAAATACGGGTCAAACTATAAGTAGGTCCACTTAACATTTTTGGCAATATTTTCCCTTTTTGTGTCTGTATATGTATAAATGAACCATTGCTTTTTTTAAAGATTATATTTGTACAAAGAGGAAAAAAAATAAATCCGTTCCCTATGTATGTTATCTTATAATATTCTTGATATATTCAAGATTGTATTTTTAAAAAGATTTTTTCGTTTGTAGAATTTGGATAATTAAGAAAAATAAAAAATATTTATATATAATTTTCAAAAAGCAAGTTAAGATGTAAATACATTGTTTAGAAAACAATAATTTGGTTTTGAAAATACATCCAAACACATCTTAATAAAAATAGAAACGGTTCATCTAATATATATCTAAAGTTGAATGGAAGGTAGACATCAATGTTGTAATCAATTTTGTTGTATTGAATTCAAGTTGTGTATATCATGTAGGGTATTGATGGTTGTGAATCTTGAAGGTTATGAAACTTGCAAGTAAATGAAAAGGCATTAATTAATTCATGCATCATTTACAATGAGGAATTTGTATTGCTCTTGAACAATAAGCGGTTACCAATGAAGTATCTATATATAGGGCTTGGTTTCATTCTTTGGTATCGTGTGGTTATATAGGTTTCCTGTACAAAACAACTACAAGATGGGTAAGAATGGTGCAACTATCGTGAAGGGTGATCAGGAAGGTCAAACCATGTTCTTGGACGAGATCAGGCAAGGTTCGTCGGGCCCAAAGGTTAGTATGGGGGTGTTTAGCTTATTTCAATAGCTTATTCTGTTATATTTGTTTGGCTTTTTATCGATACATCCTTATTTTTGGGCTTAATTTTTTTACTCATAAATAAGGTCAGAATTGGGCTTCAAGAGCTTAATAATCTGAGCAAAACACCCCTAAATGTTTATAATATTGATTCTCTTTATAATATAACATTCTGTTTATAATGTAATATGATATAATGTTATTGATGGATAATACATTATTTTCCCCCAAATGTTTAAATGGTTATTTATTCTTTGTAAGAAGGTTCACATTTGGAATGAATGAAAATGGTCAATGATATACGG
>JAOEHQ010050575.1:0-30955 GCA_025447715.1 Asclepias incarnata
TTATCACCCAAATCTCTAAAATACCAATATTATTCTTTCAATAACACCACCTAAAAATCTAAAATACCTACAATATCACCATTCTTAAAAATACCTACAATACCCCATCCCACCAGTACCACTATCACCACCACCATCACCACCAGTCGCCACTCACCTCTCACGTCTCGCCCCCGCCACCATCCCCCCGCTGCATTGCGCGGGTAATCTTCTAGTAATTATAAAAGAGGGCACCCTATACCCGTAATCACATTAGATCCCTAACATGACCTCCCTATAAGATTTTTTTATGTTGGTACCTTCACTTAATATCCACATGATTTGGGGATCCCTAAAGATCGAACTCGCGTATCTCAACTTCACATGTTGGCCCAAGTTGCATTGATAACGGGTATCACTCCATCTATTGATAGATTGGTATGTAGATAATGTATACTCCATATATATATATATATATATATAGTTTATTTGGGAATGTCATCTGCATGTGCAGGTTTTGGAATATTAATGTTTAATTAATTAAAAACATCATCTAGGTTATAGGTTAACCAAGATTATATAGTTAGTTATATCAATCTTTTGTTTTGTGCTTTGTGTACTTTGATTTAATTTGCTTGTGTAATTCATTTGGCTGTCTTTTGTGGTCTAGGCATCTTATTAGATGATTTTATTATACTAAACAAATAGTTTACTTCCTTGGTTTTTGCATATTATCATAATAATGAGTTGGATACCATTCATGCTATTATAAGCCACAATAAACTAATATTTCAACTTAAATTATATAACTTTGGGTAGAAGGAAGATTGTCTACATCCCACATTCCCATATACTTCGCTTGTACCGGGATTGGGTACAATTGTTCAACTTAAATTATACCATCTTGTGGTATATTGATTGTTCTATTTGTGATAACTACAGTTATTTTTTAATGGTTTCATTTTGTGTACATTAGTTTTTATTCATGTATATATGCAGTTCCTGGATGAAAACAAATCTCTGATTCTCAAGATTGTTGAGAGCCAAAACTCAGGGAAAATGGCTGAATGTGCTGAGTAAGTATTGATATCACTTTTTGACAATTCAATACAAGTACGGCTAGCTTATTAATGTGAAGCTTTTTAATCAGTTAATGTTGTTGACATTTAGGTCGTGTTTGGTTCACGGAATATGATGGAATTGAAATTGAATTCCATTCCGTAGTGTGTTTGGTTGTCAAAACATGAAGGAATATCATTCCGTTGGAATGTCAACATTCCATCATTGAAGGAATCTCCATTCCTTAGGAGGGTTGGATGGATTTCAATTCATTTATACTTGTGAATCTCAACAAAAAAAAAAATATTCCGTTAAATTTCATTCCTTCAAATTCCAATTCCTTTGATAAATTCCATTCCTTGCCAAAACATTTTATGAACCAAATGTGACCTTATAGATGTATACGGTGTTAATTTACATTTGTATGTAAAAACTTAAGAAATAATAACGTTTTTTTAAACTTCTGATTTTTAGTTAAACGTGTTCGCATTCACAAGCTGAACAAATATTAAAATTGTTCGTACTTTAAGTATAATTTTCCAGGCTTCCTTTTGTGTGGAAAAAATTTTGGTGTGACAAATTGATTTTTTACACGTTTAAGTGTAAGGTAAGTTTGAATCTATACACACTTGTATATATATCTGAAAATCTTTTTATCCAATTAAAAGTGTAAAAGTTGTTAAATGTTGTATATTTCTTCATGCTTATATCCGTGAAGTTTTATACACGTTCATGTGTGTGGACAACTAGATTAAAATTTTCACATTTTTTGTAAACTTAAAAAAAATGTGAATTGATAAGATACAAAATTTGTTTTAGTTGTACAAATGTAGAGATATTTGATTGATGATTGTTGCATAAAGAGATGTAATGTGATATCTTTATTAAGATAAATTTCAGTTTGAGCTAATATATATATGCATTTTCTTAAGTTTGGTGACATAATTTTGACATTTCTCTAGTTAATAGGTGCAAAATTTTTGATTATATGATTATTTTGGGGTCATTTTACATGTAAATCCTGGTATGCTTAGAATCAATCAAATGCTCAAAGAACCAACTGTCACAACTTAATAGAGCAAAAGCAAATCCAAACACTTTTTTTTCTTGCAGTTTGATTAGTTACAGTTGATAATCACTTAATGGTTTGAAATGTTTATACTAATGGCAGACATCAAGCCAAGCTTCAGAGAAACCTTATGTACCTTGCTGCCATTGCTGATTCACAACCTCAAGCACCTGCTCTCCATTCTCAGGTAGATTGCATCGGTCCCCATTAATAATTGTATATATGTACATCAAACATTAACAACAGTCCTGTTATCATATGATAACAGTATCTTCAAGGTGGAATGATGCAGCAGCAAGGAGGACACTACTTGCAGCAGCAGCAGCAGCAGCATCAACAAGCCCAACAAATGTCTCCACAAGCTCTCATGGCTGCACGTTCGTCGATGATGTACAGCCAACAACAGTACTCATCGCTACAGCAGCAGCAAGCGATGCATAGCCAGCTAGGAATGAATTCTGGTGGTGGACTTCACATGCTACAAAGTGACAACAATAACAACTCTTCTGCAAGCGGAACCCACCTAGGTGCTGGCTTCCCTGACTTTGGTCGTAAGCAAGATATCGGTGGTTCTGGCTCTACCAATGAGGGACGAGCAAGTGGTGGCTCGGGTAGTGGAGATGGTGGCGAGACGCTTTACCTTAAATCTCCAGATAAAGGTAACTGATAGTCTTGATACTGTTTGTGTTAAGCAATGGCTTGTTTAGTTGCTTGTTTATCAACTTTATGGTTAGCTAGTAGTTTTAGACGTCTATGGAAGTAGATCGTGTTTTATTTAATATTTGAATTTGAATATTCGTTTTCGGGTTGGATCTTTATGTTCTTTATGTTGTGAAAAGATGGATCATGTGATGTGATGTACAGTAAGTAAATTAGTAGGTGATCTTGTTGGTGTTTTCTTGCAAGTCTTTCTCTACAAAATTACATTACATTACAATTACGATTTAACACAAGACAAAGTCATAAACAGTTTACAATTCAACATAAGACATTAAGTCATAAACAGTGTTTTCAAAACATAGGTCATAAAGTCAATAACTCTATTGGAGTCTAGGGCCTTAAGCCTGGTCAGATTGGGCTATATATAAGGCCCAGTTTGTTATGGGCCGGTATGCCACTCTTGTGGCCTGGCACGTGCTAAAACATTGAATTCATTTCAGATAATGTTCACAAGTTAACTGAAGAAAACTTCACATAGTTACCATTATACAAGCAGGATAACCAAGGTTGTAGAACCTTAATATAGTTCTTGTAAACCTTGTGGAGTTACATACATGCTAATGCCAAAATGATCACACCAGTTTTCGGGTGTGGGTGTGTGTGTAGATGTGATTACTGACTACGTATACCGGCCTCTTAAGTGATTTCGTCTGGTAAGCTATTGATTTCGATTCCATTCTGCAATATCTTCCCATGAGTAACCATCAAAACCATCTTGTGGAGTCATGTTTGAAGGCTCATAAGCATAGAATTGGCTAGTGTTTTCTCGGGTGGTTGTGGAAATTGTTGTAGTGGTGGTTGGATTAGAACGCATGCTAAGTTGCGTTTCGTTTGGAGTTCGGCCCGTATAATGTTGAACGATTTCTTTGAATTGAGAAGGATTCTTTGCTTCCACCATAACCGGGCTCGAAATGTACTTGACTTTTATGTGATTGTCATCTGCTTTTGGTGTTTGGTTCTTGCTTGCAGCATTGTTTTTTCCCATTATCTTGAAATGGAAGATAATGAGAATGTTTGTATAGAGTTCGTAGTTGGTAGGGAAAATTCCTCTGTGCATTTAGGCATATAAATACATGTTTTTGGTCCAAATGGTACAACTCTTATTGCATAGGGTATAAACGAATATAACAGTACTATTTTTGTTTTGAGGTTTAGAAATTGGTTTTCTAAAATGGGTTTTCGCTTCTTGGTAAGTAACTGATGTACAAGTTTACATGCCTATTGTACAACCAAACAATGCAGTCATTTTTTGGTTCATGAATCTTAGTACACAATGATTTTAGAAAAAGGACAAAGTCACAAAACTTTGTTTATTCTTGACTGACATAACTGGTTTCCTGGATGCAACCAGAAAATAGATGTTTATGATGGAAACGTTGACATTAAACTAGGTTAGTTATCTATCTTATCATGTAACACATAATATATCCGTTGAGTTTATTCGAGGTTATTAAACTATCTCCAATAGTCGATGTGAAAGCCGGAGTTTATTCGAGGTTATTAGACTATGGGGAGTGGCACCGTTACTTCCCCCGTTCCATCTCCTTTTTTGACTTTTCCAGCCTAGGTTTTCGTGCCACGTTGCAAAAGGAACGGAGGTGCCCCTCTTGGTTTACACACACAAACATTTTATAGTAATATAAATATTAATTAAAAAAAAAAATAAGAGGAAAAGGGGCGTGGTGTGTTGTCCCCATTCCCATCAGCCTTAGACCATCTCCAATGGTCAAGCTAGTGTTATCCATTCGCATTGACCTTTTGTGCCGAGTTACCATTGGACTTGAAAGCTTTTTTTTTTTCAATGTAAAAGGTAGGATAAAAATGTATTTTAAATAAAAAATGGGATTATAAAATTAAGGTTTCAATGTGAATGGCTGAATGTAAAAGTGTACAACGTAATAGTTTAATATTGAAAACCGTTATGAACGGTTAAAAATGGTCTTAAAATCTTGAATGTAGAAATTAAATCTGGATTCTTAGATAAAACAAGAGGAAGTGGAATGTAGACAGTAATATCTATACCTGAAGAGTGGAAGATAGAGAGACTGGTTCCAAATCAAAAGAATTTAGAATGGAGATTTAAAATCCATTATTTAGATTGAAACTATTCATTCTACTCATGCGTTACCGCGGAACACGTTTTTTACATGACAAAGTTTTAGATACAAACATGATAAAGTTACTAACAAACATTAATTCGGGATTATTGTCATACACACAAAACAACTAATGATTACTTACAAGAAAAATAACAACAGCCTTAACAAAAAAAAAAAGCAAATATGGATGCAACTACATGACATAATGTCTCAAAGTGATACAATAAGAATAATAATATGCAAAAAAAAATAATCTCAAAGTGCCTATACGAAAGACTATGTTTATGTTTAATTGCGTTGTACCAATTGTATAAAAAAATAGTAACTAAACGAATGTTAAAATTTTGATGTCAAAAAAATGAAAATGAAAACTTTCGTGGGTGGCAAAAATTAAAAAGTAGAAGCTTTTGGGAGTAAAAATAAAAAGAGCCAAATATTACTATTCAATTAATAGTAACTTTTAGGAGACACGTTGTCGCGGGTATTTATTTAAAAAATAGTTACCAATAATATATACAATGGTAATATTAACAAAAAAATTGTCAATATAAGTGTGAAACATGTAGCAAAATAGTTATATTGACAAATAATTTTTCAATATAAATAAAAAGCATGTAGCAAAAGAGCGTTGTACCAAGTGTATAAAAAAAAAGTAACTAAATGAATGTTAAAAGTTTGGTATAAAAAATGATAATGAAAACTTTCGTGGATGGCAGAAATTAAAAGGTATAAACTTTTGGAGTAAAAATGAAAAGAGACAAAGATTACTATTCAATGAATAGTAACTTTTGGGAGACACGTTGTCATGGTTATATGTTTTCCTAACCTAAAAAATAGTTGACCAATAATACACTAATAAATAAGAAGCATGTAGCAAAATGGTTATACTAACACAAAAAATTTCAATATAAATAAGAAGGATGTAGCAAAATATATAGTAGTATAAGTGTAATACAAATACATTTATATAAAATTTTCGAGTCCAAATAAAAATAAATAAAAAAAACAAGAAAACATTTAGCAATAATAAAAATAACATATAAGAACAATAAGAATAATAAGATGTATAAAAACATAAAACAAAACAAAAGTGTACTAATGCAAATAATGACACTTTGACGACGATGATGTAATATAGTGTCGTAAATGTGTGAAAGTTGTTTGATAAAAATTGAAAAAGAAAACTTTGATAGGGGTAAAAAGTTAAAAGATATAAACTTTATGAGGTAAAGCAATACTCAAACGGTGTTGTACCTCATACATATAAAGTTGTATTATGAAGTTGCTTTTTACTATATACTAAAATATAACTATTGTTATAACGTTAGTCATAACGTATAAAAAAAATTTATAATTCTTTAGGAGCCAAGGGCTTTTTGCACAGTCCGCCCTAGACACTTAAATCCTTAGAGCCACCACTGATTGTTAGTCTATTAATAATATTTGTCGTTAATAATAATAATAATAAATGCAATTCCTAAATATGTAGTCTTCTTTTGATTGTTTGTTGTTTAATTAATTAATATATAGAAAATGTTCAGATTTTGTCTAAATTAAAATTAGTAAAAATAGGATAGGATTGTATTAGGTAGTATATACTAGCATTATACCCGCGCAATGCGACGGCGGCGGTGTGGTGGTGGCAACGATTGACGGTGATGGCGGTGACTGTTGGTGGTGGTGGCGGATTGTTCGCGGTGGTGGGTGTAAGTAATTGATGTAAATGTAACTGATATAAAAGGGTAGTGGAGATATTTTAAAAGATAAGGGATTGATGGTGTAAATTAATTCATTAAGGGTAGAATGATAATTTTGTGTGTAGAAATTTTCTAACTTTTTGTTTGGTAATGGGGTAGAGAATTTTTATATAGAAGTACTAGATTATACCCGTGCGAGGCACAGGGCTGAATGATAACGCAAATAAAAACATTTGAGCTGAAAGTACATGGCTACTTATTAAAACAAAATCTGATGTTAAGTAAAACTATAACAATGTAATGTATTTCAATGATGCAGTATGATAAAATCAGCACTAAAACACCATCAATCGATGATGCACGAGATTTTTTAGCACCTTAAATATGACCCAATGCGAAAAATAAAACTTCTCAATTAATTTGATTTATTCCATCTTTATGAAATATCTAATAATTAATTCAAACATGATATGAAAAACCAAAATAATCTTAAACTTAATAACCCTTAAAATTTCGTGACACCTCACGCTTTTCTACAATATCACAAAGATTATTAATTCCAATAATTGGTTTCATTCACAAATCTGAGATGCATTTTCTTGTATATATGGTGAGCCGGTTAATCTACCATAGTATATGTATTGTGGTGTTACAAAAAACAAACAAAAACCGTATTAGTAGAAGCGGTCAAATACATTATAAGTTAACCCAGAGGTCGCGAGTTCTATCCTCACATAAACACTTATGTGGAAACTGATATAAGCAAATTAGATACCAACATAAAAGTTGATGTAAATAGATGGCAAACTCAGAGGAGTGACACATAAGATAAACCATATAAAGAGAGATTGGAAAATAAAAAGGCAGCTATCAAAAGGGTTTGCCGACATGCGAATATCCAGAAAAACCCCATTTAGTCACGTCACTATCTAGATTTAGATTTACGTATTTGGGACCTTTCTGTCGTTAGCATAAGATATCGTGTATAAATTATAATCATTATATAGATATATACTAGTATTAATACCCGTATGATATACGGATTAACTATATACATATTGTATTTTTAATCATATCCTTTGTATAAAAAAAAATTGGAATTTCTACATGATTCATTAAATTTATTTAATTGCCACAATGATAACAAAATATTAAAAGACATGTAGCATAAAAGTATTGCTTAATGTCTGTTATTACTTTTGTGTCATGTTATTCACAAAAACCGTAAGTAACATAAATATTTAATGAATGCATACATATATTAATATTTATATACAGTAACAAATTGAACAACTTATTCTCGGTAATAATATGTGTTCTTTTTTCCTGGTGCAAAAGTTGAATATGAATTAGATGAAACATGTTGTATTTGGGTTTTAATTCAAAGTTTGATAGGTGGTTAGTTATGTACGCTATAATATATGTCCTATCCTAGGCATATTTGGGGTGACCACAGGTATTTAATTTTCACCTATGGTGGACCTGGGTGAGTTTTCCCCTCCAGATCTCTGGGTGATAGGGGTTTCTCATCGAGGGGTTTAAATTGGGGGCGAGGGGGGCTCTGTAGCGCGGACCTGGTTAAGACAATGTATGCTAGACCTCCCGATATTCGCGAGTAATCCACGCCTTTTAAAAAAAAAAAAACTATACACTAAAATCTGTAAGTAACCATGATTTAAAGTGCATGCATTAAGCTCAAAGTCCAAGGTGTTAAGGTGTCCCAAAAGTTTTAAGGGATCCGAGTTCGAACCTCCCGGTGTAAACACTTGGTATGGTCAAAAATGGAAAAAGGGAGCGATATCGATAGTCGATATAGGTGTGAGCTTGCAACGTGAGAAGCTGGGGGAAAGAAGATCACACACAACTTACACAAGGAGGGGATTAGGCATGTCCAATTCATTAATAATATGTTTTTATTGATAAATATATGATAAGCGGGTTTTCTAAAGTTTTGTTTGATTGATGTTTACCTATAGCATAAAATTGAAAGAGTATAAATAAGAAATATGTAATTTTGACTTCATCATATAAAATAATGTGTTAACTCTATGGAGTCAATGGACACAATAATTAGTTAATTACTAAACATGTGTCTAAACTTTATTGGGTTTCAGATCAGTAGACCCATTATAAATCAAATGAGAATTGTGCTTAGGCCCATATACTTCAGGCGGGCTGGTGTGATAAGGGAAGCCTATATTTGTTAGATCAGGGTGATGTTATGGACTTATGGATTTATGGGTGTATAAGATTGGGCTTTCAGCCGGGATGGCGGAGTCACGCAGCCGTCACGTGAATATCTGACGTGGCGAAAGCACACAGGTTAATAAAGAAAAACTACGGCGTCATCGAAGTAATTCGAGACATGTCAGTTGCTGATAAGATGTCAACACCTAACCTTATCTGGTATGCCCCGCAAAACAAGTGGCCCAATTTCTTGAACTCCTGTTTTCCAATTTTAGCAAGTGTAGTAATGTATCATTGTACGATTTTTTCTTACTTTATCGACATGTTCATCTCATTTTTATAATTTTTTTTTAAAATTTATTATGAAAAATGATAAATTCTCCTAAAAAAATCTTCCTAACAACATCACTATATGTCAAGTGTAATTTATTATTATTCTCTCTTATAATCTCATTCTTTGATACCACCAAGTATCATGATCACATAATTAAGAGGATTTTTAGTAGGATTGTTTAAGAAGATTTATCATTTTTCATTTATTATATCTTATATAATACGATTGATTTTTTGTGTAAAGAAAATAAAATTTGAACATTCTCTATCACATGCATTTGGTTTCTCCAATGGTAAACCTAATAAAAAGACATATATAATAAAAGTATTGATCAAGATCTAATATTAACTTTTATTTCAATTCCAACAGGACTTTTATTTTATTCATATTCAAATATCATTTAGATGATTATTATTATTATTTTATTTATTTCAAAAACAGATCTAAAAGTTGAAATTTTATTTAGGTGATTGTTTAGATATGAGTTTATTTGATTTTCCGGATATATACATAATGAATAGGTTTATTTGATTTTGATTTGGATGATTGTTTTGCTTTTGTTAGGAGTAGTGAAAATTGTATCAAGCATGTTTGAAGGTTGAAGAAAGAGATTAAATGACTAAAATGTCTCTTGCGTGACCTGCACGTGAGGGTAACAGATCATTATAACGGCTAGAACGAAAGTCTCATCACATGAATGAAAAAAACTCAAAGTTAATGGTAGAGATAAAAAGTGTGCCTTTTGAAGGACCACATGGACGAAATTTGCATTTAACCCAAATATTTAACTCTAACAATATGTGTAATGATTTATTAACTTATAAATTATGGATTCAAATCTACCATTTATAAATATTTGTGAAATTTGTGTGGATTGTATAACTAATTTTCTAGATAAATAAATTGCATAAGAAATTATCATTTCTCTTTTAAAAAAGTTGCAAGTATCATTTACTTATATGCATCTTTTTAAATTCAAACTTGTATATTCAGAAGCTCTATCTAAATTCTAAAACAGTTGGTATACCTTTTTTCAAGCCTGTTTTCAATTTTATGATTATTATTAGTTATAATGCTTGATAATAGGAAATCCCTATATTTCTATTATATAATATGCAAACTTAAATGTGATATTACAAAGTAAGGAAAGAAATATCTAAAACAAACTTAAACGTACTTTGAATAGTTTCCAATATGACCTCTTTGAAACTAAAACATGTTTATCATCTCTTACATTAATTAACTTAAACTTATAATTTTCAAATGTCATATCTAAGTTTCAGAAAAGGAACGTTTATGTGTTCATTTCCACTTGATTTCTTGATAAAAAAGAAAATCTTCTTAATAAAAGATCATGTTAAAGGTATATGGTTATCTTGGTAACTTGAGAATAAAGATTCATCAAGTTTGATTAATTCAAACATGAGGTAATTAAATTAAATTCAAGTAAAACAAACGATAAACAAGCTAGTAAAACTAGTCTAAAAGAAAAGAAACAAAAATAATACGAGTAATATCTAGATATTATTATTATTATTATTATTATTTTAACAGATCTAGATATTATATTTTTATTATTACTTGTAGATATTACTTGTAGATATTTAATTAAATAATTACTATAATAAAAATTTTCAAAAAACAACAAAGTAGTACATAGGAGTACGAGAAACTTATCATCCATCATTTTTTTTTTCTTTTTATCATTATCGCTTTTGCTTCTTCATCGCCACGTAATCCAACCCCAAAATAGAGTTATACACTTTCTCTATATATACTTCTTATATTTATTTCTAACTTCATAATAAATATAACTCATATATTTCAAAGTATCAACTTTAATTCTTATAGTATCTCAAAGAAAAGAAATAGGATTACAAAAATGTTGGCTATATTTCACAAGGCATTTGCACACCCACCACAAGAACTAAACTCACCATCGGCATCATCAAACAACACCAAGCAAAAACCAAAACACCCACAAGAAACACTACAACAATTCTTGTCCGTACACCCAAAAAACACATTTTCAATGACATTCGGTGAATCAGCTGTTCTTGCTTATGTGAAACCAGACAGTAGTGGTCCAATTAATAACCAACAACGTTTGTTTACTGGCTTTGATGATATTTTCTGTTTGTTCATGGGCAGTTTAAACAACTTGTGTTCCCAAATAAAACAATATGGGCTTTCCAAAAATACAAATGAAGCCATGTTTATTATTGAAGCTTATCGTACTTTACGTGATCGTGGACCTTATCCTGCTGATCAAGTTATTAAAGATCTTGATGGTAGCTTTGCTTTTGTTGTTTATGATAGTAAAGCTGGCACTGTTTTTACTGCCCTGGTAATAAAAATTTTATTTTTATAATATGTGTGATATACTTTTCAGGATATTTTGATAATAAGACTGTCAAGTAAAGAGTAAATTTTGTTTGTTTTTTGGATATATTTGTAGGGTTCAGATGGAGGGGTGAAGTTGTATTGGGGAATAGCGGCTGATGGGTCTGTGGTTATATCTGATGATTTAGAAATTATTAAAGCTGGATGTGCCAAGTCGTTTGCACCATTCCCTAAAGGTATAACCAACATATATACTTCAATTTATTATATTTTTTGTTTGGATTTTGCTAATAACAAGCGTCAATAACATGTATAGAAAGATGGTACTTTACATATAAAAAGCTTACACTCTGAATTTATAATAAAAGTATAACAATTTTATGTACGTTTGACCAAACCCCTTTTTATTTTTGTGTGTATGTGTTGTTTATATCGATGATGATGATGATCCGATCCATTGGACCTATTTGGAAACTTTGATGCTTTTTAAGGATTTTCGGTAAATTTAAGAAGTAATCTAGTCAAACCAATTTTTTTTATATTGATGATGATGATCCATTGGACCTATTTGGAAACTTTGATGCTTTTTAAGGATTCGGTAAATTTAGGAAGTAATGTAGTCAAACCAATTAATCAAGATTGACTCGAAAAGTATTTGAGTTTAATTTGTTTTCACTATTTTGAGTAGACAAAAATAATAGTACTTGGTTTGTAAAACTCGCCCGAATCTCTATTATATGTTGTATAAAATTTATAATTCTTGAAATGAAACGATATCAGATATATATATCTATAATCTATATTATTTTCTCTTATAGAGTCTTATAGTTCTACAATATTTCCTTTTGTATATATCTATATTTGCATTAATAATGAGATACCTAGTCGAGTACTCGAGTCAAGCTGAAAAGTGTCGAGTCGAGTCAAACTATTGAAGATGGGGTTGAATCAAGCTTGAAATTAGAGACCACCCGATGGTTTAAAAGCGCTAGCTATGACATTGGTCAACATTTGATGTGTTGTGTTGGGACAAATATTGCAGGGTGTATGTTTCATAGTGAAGGAGGTTTGATGAGCTTTGAGCATCCAATGAACAAGATAAAGGCAATGCCAAGGGTGGATAGTGAAGGGGTGATGTGTGGGGCCAATTTCAAAGTGGATAAATTCTCAAGGGTCAATTCTATTCCTCGTAGAGGTAGTGAAACAAATTGGACTCAGTGGGATAATCATTGTTAGAGATCTTAATTAATCAATTAACTCTTGATCTCAATAATCCATTTTACATTTTGAGTTTTTTTTTGTGTGTGTGTGTGTTTCTTGAATGTAAATATTCAGTTAATAATTTTGGGAATAACCTTGGTGTATGGCAATGCTTTTATTTAGTACTTAATCACAATTGTTACTTGTGTTCGAATGTGATGACAATTTTTCCAAGTTTTTACTGAATTTTAGACCGATTAGTTAATAATATGAACAAGACCTCGATTAGTTTTCATCTATGCTTGGAAGAGGATGTATGGCAATAATGCAAATAGTGGCTTGAGGGTAAAATAACTAAAGGAAGGACTTTAGGCCTCATGTTTTAGAAGACCCCAAACTTTATATTTATACATATGGTATTGTTCAAACTTCAAACGATAATCACAAGAAACTCGAGAATAATGATAATCATCAAATTATGTCTTAACTAATATGAGAACATGTTTAATCACGTGTGAAAATATGTTTATTTAGATGCCAAATTGTCAATAGATTCATCTTATATTGTTTATTCCCAAATCTTAATTGATTGGATAGGATCGGTTTTTGTAATCTAGCAGGGGTGTTAACGATCTGAGTCGAGTTGGGTATAAAGAACTTCAGGCTCGACTCGTTTAATAATTACTTGGCTCGAGCTCAAATAATTTTTAAAAATTAGGTTTCAGCTCGAACTCGTATATTTAGTTGTTGTTCGAGCCCGATACTCGTTTTTTAAAAATATTTTATTTAACTACATTTCAAGGCCTCAAACTTCATAAACTCGTCTAATTACTCGAACTCGAATAATCTCATTTATGATCATGAATAAACTAATCTTATAGTTAGAAAAACTCATAAAACTCACTTTAACTAAGCTCGTTGGGCTTGTGTGACTTGTAAAGCTCGAATAGCTAGCTCAACTTGAATCACTAAACCAACTTTCGAACAAGCCGAGCTGAATATTAGTTTATTAAACTCGACTCTTGAAACTCATCTAGTTGTAACTTTGTGTTTAAGTTCGACTCGAGTTTAAAAACTACTATGCTCGAACTCGAATAGCTCGTTAAAAAGCTTGGATTGATCTCACCCCTACTAGCAGCACGTAAGTTGGCTTGTAAATTATGAGATTGTGATTTCAAATCTTATTAATATGTATCATCTATTAATGAAAACAAAAGTTGTCCCAAAAAACACAAGTATATAAGGGTGGACGGAGTGCGGTGGGAAAGGGAGTGGTGACCGGCCGGTGACCAGGTGGAACACCACCCCGACCCTTAGGTACCTAATGGGTTGGGTGGGGAGTAAAATGGGCACATCCCTCCTCAGCTTCCTCACCAATTTCTTCTTTGTTTTTTTTTTGTCTCTTATTATCTTTTGTCTTTTTATATCAAAAAGAGGACGAAGAATGATGGTGAAGCATTCCTTGTAAATGGGTAACAAATGGGTAAAAAAATGGGGAAAATGGAAAACGTGGGGAAGGAGGGAAGGAGTGCCACTCCTTTCACCCTAAAGAACAAAACAGTGCATACTTAGAAAAAGCTTGTGGCTAAAAATTCAAGAATCACACATATCATCAAACGCCATCAATACCCACATGGCAGAATCTCGTTTCTTCCCCAATGAATTAATCAAAGAACAGGACCTATCATCACCGGAAACCACCACAACAAACCACCTTGTATCTCTTCCTTACAACACCTTGTCTGACAGACTAAAAAAAACAGCTTTAGACCTCAAAGAAACTGTATGTGTTCCATTTGCTCATTTTTTTATATTATGCTTTATAATTTATAATAACAACGGATAAACAGGTGAGGTTTTTCATATTCAGGTTACCTGGGTGGGCGAATTTTTGACTTACATGTACATGGTCTAACCGAGTTTTTTCGTGATCGTTTATAAACCCTTAAGAGTTAAGATGTTTACCTATCTACGTTTGTTTGAAACTGAGACCTCTTGTTAGGATTTGACACATCTAGCCACCATTCCACCTTGGTACGGGTTATAATAGCAATATATATAATTACGGAATGTCTTATTAGGTAATTAAGATAATCACTAGTATAGCTTTATTTGACCGGATAAAGCAAAAAAAATACCATTATGACCTGTCAAAATGGCCACATGTCAGATCTATGTTTTGCCATGTCACTCGTACAATTACCTAGAAGAACGCAATAAAATGTTTTGGTTACCAAAATAGACGATCCGATAATGTATGTTGATATTTTATATATGGCCTTTTTTTAGGTGTTTATCTATATGTATTTTTTTTGTTTGTATAGATTGTGAAGGAGACATGGGGAAGCAGTGGGAAACATTTGAAAGATTATACAATGTATACAGGTGCCCTTGGAACAGCTTTCTTGGTTTATAAAGCTTACCAAGTTACTCACAACAAGAATGATCTTAAGTTGTGTAAAGATATTCTTAAAGCTTGTGATTCTGCTTCTTTTGGCTCCAGGTTACTGCTATAATTTCAGGTTTTTTATATATGTGCTTTTGAAATTTGTCTTACGTAGAAAGATTTTCAAGAATCAATAATGTTGGATTTTGTTGCGAAATGAGAATAAGTAATGGTTGGGACTTAATTGGGAATCCTACCTTTAACACATCATATGTATGGCTTCATTTTCGGCAAAAGGAGTGTTACAAAGCCATAGCAATTACTGTTAGATCTCTGCCTTGGTGACATTTGGATGTGGCGAGATGAAGGGGTCAGGTTGGATCACTTGTCCAAATGAGTTAAGGTTGAAACGGTTATTTTTTCAAAATTTGAAACAGGCCAGGGTTGGTTTACCCATAAACACTTTTTCATGTTCTTTCTAGAATTCCCTTTATAGATACCTAATGCGTTAGTTTATTACAAGTCGAAAACAATATTACAATAATAGTAATCTAAATCTTGCATAAGAAATGATTCATGAGGTTGTATGCATTAAAATAGACTTTGGTGCGACCCGTGTGACCAATTCAACCTTGACCCATGTTCATTTTATATAACTTTTTGGATTTGGCCCACTCGAGATAAGACCCGACTCATATTGACCCATTTATAAGCAAAGGGTCGAAATTGCCGGCGTGACATAAAAAATGAAAACTTAAAAGGCTACCCGTTGTGCAATTGAACTACATGTCTAATGAGTGTGTGTATGGATTGCAGCCATGTGACATTCATATGTGGGCAGGCTGGTGTATCTGCTCTTGGTGCTGTTGTGGCTAAACAAAGCAATGATGATAGTTTATGTGATCACTATCTAAGAAGATTTAGAGAGGTATTTTATTTCTCTCTCATTTTTCATTATTTTCACTCTATTTATGCGTTTTCTTTAAATTGGGTTTTTATTTCCATTACAGATTAAGCTTCCTAAAAATCTACCAAATGAACTATTGTATGGTAGAGCAGGTTACTTATGGGCATGCTTATTCTTAAACAAGAATCTTGGTGAGAACACAATTTCATCTACCCTCATGGTAAAGATCAGAAATTTAATATCTGTTGCTGTTAATTCTTGTAGTGATGGTCATACCGTCGTACATTTGACTTTTTATATGTTTGCAGAGAACAGTTACAGATGAAATTGTAAAGGCTGGTAGAAAGATGTCTACAAGGGAATGTCCGTTGATGTATGAGTGGCATGGTAAGAGGTATTGGGGAGGTGCCCATGGACTTGCTGGGATAATGAATGTGTTAATGGACACAGTGCTAACTGAAGACGAGTTGGAGGATGTGAAGGGCACACTATTGTACATGATCAAAAATCGGTTCCCGAGTGGAAATTATCCTTCCAGTGAAGGTAGAGAATCAGACCGGCTTGTGCATTGGTGTCATGGTGCTCCTGGTGTTGCTCTTACACTTGCAAAAGCAGCCAAGGTATGCTTTGGTTATTATTTTCTGCAGTGTTTAATGAAGTAGAACTAATCTTTTAAAGTAGAACTGTAGAAGTGGCAAGATGGGAGACTCGAGTATTTCTTTAGCTTCTATTTTAAGACAAAAATATCTTATATTGTCTGTCTGTCAGCTCACAGACATAGACCTCACTAAGGTCTTATTGGGAAAAACAAACACAACCTTACTGTATCACATCCCCTAAATACAAATTTGTTATAACAGTGCCTACTAGTAAATAATAAACTGATCCAAATTGGTTATTTCATGATAATTAATCGTGTTTTTTAGGTTTTTGGAAATGACGAATTTCACAAGGCAGCAGTAGATGCAGGGGAGGTGGTATGGGAACGGGGTTTACTTAAACGAGTTGGGATCTGTCATGGAATAAGTGGGAACACATATGTTTTTCTTTCACTTTATCGTTTAACTGGTGATGTGAAGTTCTTATATAGAGCCAAAGCTTTTGCCACTTTCCTCCATGAAAATGCTCTAATGCTTATATCAGAAGGAACAATGCATGGAGGTGACCGCCCTTTTTCCCTATTTGAAGGCATTGGAGGAATGGCTTATCTTTTCCTAGACATGATAGATCCATCGGAGGCTAGGTTCCCTGCTTACGAGCTTTGAATATCTGTTAGCATTTTGGTTCCTCGAGTGGTTTGTAACTTTGTATTTCATGATTTGTGTCACTTCTCTCACTCCCATGAAACTTGTAATATCATCTACGGCATGCGTATGTAGCTAGTTAATCTTGCTTAGAAGTGCGACATTTTTCTTGATAATATGACGGTAAATTTCCCGAATTTAGGTTAAAACGAAGAAAAGAACACATGAGTTTTGTTCTGCCCATCGATAATTGGTTTTGTTGTAGCTATTATAAGTTTTTTAACCTTTAATTGAATCGGCTAATTGGAATCTGATTATTTAAGACATAGGATGGTTCGGAAAAGCAAAACCAAACACCACTTACGTCTATTTGAAACTTACTCTTGTATGATACTCATTTAAACGCTCCCAATTTGTTAAACAAGATCAAAAGGCATATAAGCTTGCTTTTGTATCGACGCTTATTAGAAAGATATAGAGCCTGCTAGTAAATGCTGATTGATTTTATTATAGGTTCTGAGTCAAAGCAGCCTAATATACAATAAAAACTTCCTGTTTCATCTCCTACACTCACATTCTCACCCAAATTAATCAACCGGAAGAAAGGATCTGTCTTGTCTAAGCCAACCCGACGAGTTTCTCACTTATCTCCCAGATTTTACGAGCCTTGTCGACATCACTAGCTTCTTCCGACAACTGGTTCTCAAACGAAGCTGAGTTGTTGTTCCAGCTCCAATAAACTCCTGATTTTGTCAAGCTTGGATCACTCACAACCTAACCACAAACCAATATGTAATGTCATTAGTTACATTAACATTTGTAGGAATGTCTGGATGGGCATTTTTATAGTGATCATGTGAAACCGATAATATTTGAGGTAATGATAAGTAGAACCTATTTGTTTAAACATTAAAAACTGATTTCTGTGACTTCAAATCACAATAATTAGATAAGTTCTATGGATTCTGATCGTTACCTGAGCAAGTCTCTTGCCAGATTCCTGCTCGGAAACGTAACCCTTGGTAATGTACTTTTGGAATGGAGGAAAGAGGAGTCTAAAAAGTGGAATGTGCTCCCTAAACAAGCCTGTTGTGGCAATACAACCTGGGTACAGGGAAGCGAATGTAATGCCAGTTTCTTCATGGAAACGGCGGTGGAATTCTTGCATCATGAGCATATTGCAGACCTTGCTGTCTTTATATGCTTTTGCGCCATCAAAATCTCCACCGTCGATCATCGCAGAGCTGTTGAGCCCATTTAATCCTCCGGCTAGACCTCTCATGTCACCCAAGTTAGCCTTTGGTGGTACATTCCCGGCCAAAGTGTTTGTGTTACCTAAAATGTCATCACATTTCAATTTAGTCATAAACAAACACACACGCGCAAATAAATACCAGGCTTGGCAGAAACCATTGTAACACATTACCCAACCCGCCCGACTCGTCCATGTTGCCACCTAATAATTTGGATTTTGTATAATACCTGTGATTGAACCAACAATAATTAATCTTTTTGAGGGGTAATCCGACTGCTTCAAGTCATCTAACAACAATCTTGCAAGCAAGAAGTGACCAAGATGATTAGTCCCAACACTAAGCTCAAACCCATCAGCAGTATAAGTAGGCTCTTTAGCAGTCGGTAAATAAACCGCTGCATTGCAGACTAACACATCAAGCGGTTGACCCGATTGCTTGAAATTTCCAACAAACTGTCTCACACTATCAAATGATGAAAGGTCTAAATGCATCACTGTGTAATTCTCTTTTGACATTCCTGCTGATTTTGCTACTCTTTCAGCCTTCAAAAAGTCTCTGCATGCCATAATCACATGCCATTTCCCTGTTTCTGCTAGTGATTTTGCTGTGGCTAGACCTAAACCTGACGAAGCTCCGGTTATAATAACCGTACCCTTTCTCAAGGTCTTTTTCCCATCTGGTGATGCACTTTTCACAGCCGGACTACTTGTAGCTACAGCTTGTGTTTTGAGTGCACCCCTTTGGCTAAATTCATTCTACAAGTAAACCCATATCATGTTAAAGTGGAATCTTTACATCATGAAGCAGTAAACAAATGCTCTCGTTTGTCCCAAAATAATCGTCCACAAACAGAAAATGCACCATGATAAAGAATAAGTAAAGGGTGAACTATAACTATAAGTTTTTTGAAGTGGACAATTATTTTATAACGTATTAAAGCAGTATGGCGAACATTTATTTTGGACGAATGAACTAACTTGATAACTGGAAATGAAATTTAAAAGAATTCTTTTAGTACCTTGGATTTTGATGAAGTGAAGTCAACTTTAAGATGAGTTGGCAGTGGTACTCCAAATAGGCTAGAATCCTTTAAAGATGCCTGCAGAATTTACAACATTGTTATGTTACTAAGACAACCAACATTGTTTTGACACTGAGTTTTATGAGAAACAAAAGAAAAAATTACACGGATAAGTTTTTCCTGTTCAGGTTATCTCGAAAAAGTTAGTCTTTTTACTCGGATGTACGTGGTTTAACCCGAAAAAAAACACTAGATAGTTGGTGAACAAACCTGTTTGTGGATGGAGAAAGAAGAGGTAGCTTGAAGAGCCATTGGAGGTTGTGATGTGAAATGTGTAGCTAATTGTAAATATCTAATAAAGATTGTTGAAGATGAATATTATTGATGTGTGATATTTATACACTTGGTGATTGTTATAAAATGTTGGACCAAAAATGTATTATTTTGTTTTTATGATTAAGGTGGATAAGATAATTGATCATTAAAATATTGGTGGGTCCCAGTTGATTTTGAAGCAACCAATTAAAACTTGTGTTGTAGATTTCCATCTGTCTGGTTTGGGGGGTATTTAGATAAGTAAAGTGGGTAGTGGGCCTAAAGGGTAAGGAAGATATTGAAGGTGCACTGCCCCAAAAGCATGTCTACTTGACAAAGAGTTATGGGCTTGAATAGGAGTTGAAAAATAAAATATAATAAATTAAATTAAATTTTACACTGTAGATTATATTTATGGGTTAGATGTTTGTGATATATGGATAAATAGGTAAATGACTAAATACAATGAAGTAAAAAAAGAAAAGAAAAAAAGATTGCGACTTTCAATATGACAAACCTAGTCTGGTGTGCACAATTCGCTTTGATCTTTTGAGATTGTAAAAGTATCGTTTTTGTGATCACATTTTGATCATCTTACATACCAAACCAGCGAGTTGGTTGGTTGGTTGGTTGGAGTTTCGGACTTGGGTAAAAGGTTAAAAGGTTTGGTTTGGTGCATCCCCCAAAAACTCCTCAAGTTTATAGTAAAGAACTCTGTTTCATGAAGAACCAACAGACCAAATACTCTTTACTTAGCTAAATCCAGTCAGTTAGACTGATTTCGCAACTTAACAGAACCGTACAAATCATGCATCCGCAATTGTTTTTAACAGACGTTCCCTTTTGATTAGTAACATATATCAATCAAAACCGTTAATCTTGGAATAATGTTCGTTACTTCATTTGCGTTGCTAACCAACTTAAGAGTACCTTCATATGGATTGTACTACTAAATCCGTGGGAACCTTTTAATTTTACAGACATTAAGCTTCTAGACATGGCTGGTCAACCTGCTTCTATTTGTCTACGAAGAGCATATTTACAAAAACAAATAGCATCATCTCGATGATAACATATTCCCTTCACCCTTTCTCCATGTTGTTTACAAAATCTCCTTCTTTTGGGGTGATAACATAAAACATAAATTAACCAAAAAGGCTTGCATTAAGGAATTCATGATCAACCAAAAAGGATAGATTGAAGAACTATTGACTTTATACACCATTGCATAGTATCGATCGATACACATGAATGAATTGGCAACAACAAAAAAAAATCGACAATTAACTCTTTAATCACAATCTGCTTTTTAGTCATCCTGTTAACTCTACAATTTCTCTAGTAAACTGAAAACTTCACTCTTTTTTGTTTCTTCACTTTTCTTTTCTTTCTCCTGATCAACTCTTAACTCTTTTTAAGCCATATATGCTAATATTACAAATCAAGAAAACTCTATACAAATCTGCAGGGCATTTGCCTCAGAACTAGTTTATCCCCATTATATTCGAACCGGCAATCCAAAATTCTGAAATATTCTGATTTCCCCACGAAGCCCAGCTGTTACAATGACCATACCCCAGGCCGACTTACTTGGACTCAACCTGTTGGCAAAATCAGCATTCATATATCGGCTTGGGTTCTTTGTAGCCTGAACAAGTTTTTCCTCTGGCCATGTAGCTGAAAACCGATCAAAGAAATAACCATTACTTGCACTAGAAATGATTCCGTGGAACGGGCTACTACTAGTACAGCCAGATGGTAGAGGAAAACTATCTTTGTCATTGATTTGATCTGCAGGTGTTGGAGGATGGTTCACCGGTGACATCTCATCTAAGTGGTCCTCACTAAGCGGTCTAAGCCTATCCTGTTCTCCAGAAAACCCGTCTTGGAAATCCAAAGAATGGCCGGGAATCACCTTTGTGTCAGGCAATGGAATGGCCACTGATACGTCTTGACAGTGGAAATGCTCGTAGGATTGAGTAACGGTTACACCTTTGTTTCTGCTAGCCCGGGAATCACCTTCATGTTTCCAAACATAAACCTGAGAATCCTCACTAGCACAAACCACATATCTACCATTTGCTGTCACAGAAGCTGAGATTTGCCTATTTGTGTTGCGAAATCCTATAAGAGAACCAATACCACATTTATAACCAAGTGCAAACATTCTAAAAGGATGTATAAACATGACAGGCGGCACAATGAGTGGGTCAGTAACGGGTGAAACAGTGTTCGAGTCAAAGCAGGGTAATTTTGACACGAGTCAGGTTAGGTTAACAACTAATACTTTTTTGTCCAAATTAATTTCACATATATTTTAGTAATACATACTGTTAAAAAAGCTATAGTAGTATGGTATTAATCAATTTGTATGGAAACCCAATTTTAGGAGGTTAAAAATGTTTGAATAACACAATGGGATCTTCCAATACCATTGACCCACTCAACCTGTTTTATTTGAAGAAAGTTTTAAGATTTGACCCATTGGGGTTGTAAGTTTGTAACATATTCAGAACCACACATTCCATAAAAAAAATGGTAGCATATATACTAGATATAACAGAGTAAAAACCGACGAAAATAAAGACAATGTGGTGAGGCTAAAAATCTGGCAAATTCTACCTTTAAACTTGTGAACCAAGTCAACACCGTCAACAACACGAACTCGTGAATCGGCAGATGTAATGAGGACTTCTGATGTAGTACCTGGAGCAAACTGTAAGAGAATACTAATCAGCAATGCATAATCATAAACCAACAGGCATCATAAGTATGAAGTTGAGGTGGCAATTTCAGTCGATTTCGGTAAGTTCTATTGCTAACAGGTCAAACGGGTAACAAACCTCCTAATTGCTTTTCTTACAAAAACTATAACTTATCAATTTCAGAAACATAATTGGCATACTAACTATATATAAACTTTTCATTAACTTTGGACAGATTTTTTAGGTCAAAACACCAGACCCATACAAACACAACCCATTTGACTAGTTACCAAACCCACCCATTTTGCTGCCTCTACCATAAATGCATGCAGTAGAATTTCACCTGGAAACCGGTGATCTTTTTATGGCGTGCCTTCTTCTTTTTGTTCTGTAGGTTGATATGACTCTTCTGCTGTAACTTATTTTCTGCAAAATATAGAAAGTAAATATTTAAGAAAAACAATCTCGCATGCAAGCACACACACAAATAGAACACTCCATACCAGTTGTGTTGTATACGAAACAGCTCCCCTTATATGAGCCAACTATTGCAGCCTTCAAGAACAAAATAAAACTACTTTAGCCTTTTAGTTGAGTAAAACAGAAAGAAAATGATAGTTGGATAAATATTAATAGGTCAACCTGACCATCAGGTGTATAGCAAGCAGCAGTGACCATCTCATGCATATCGTTCCAATCAACAACTTGATGATCAGGAATGCTCCATATGCGAACTTTAGCATCAAGTGATCCACTGATGAAGTATCTATCATCAACAGGATTGAACTGGATGCATGTTACTATGTAAGAAGACGAAAAAAGATAATTAGCAATCATAAATTCATAATATACTCTGATCGATATATATAGAATACAATGCTATCTTTAGATTTACTTACCATAGTCATTGTGAGAAAATACTTTTAAACATGACTTGCTAGACAACTGCCACAACCGAACGGTTTTGTCCATAGACGATGACAGCAAATGCTGAAAACAAAATTGTCTAGGAATAAGAAGTTTTTATATATACTTTGGTTCACCCTAAAAATATGTAAAACAGCTTATCAAAATAATGGTTGCAAACATTTAGTCCATTGAGCACCATGCACACATAAAAATGTATATGACAAATATCTGGAACCAGTGGCACTAAAGAGACATGAAACATTCCACCAAAAAGCATACAACAAGTATAAAGAATGGCATGCACCATAGCAGTCCAAATTTTAAAAGTCAATATCAGATTATCAATAACCTAGTCAAACTAGGTAAATACGATAGACATTTGTGACAGAGAATATGGATTCAAAAATTAAAGCAATACCAAAAATAATCACAGCCGGTAAAACTCTTGAAATAAGTCCTTACGCATATCACTGTATATGTTAGAACCCCAAGTCCCATAAACACTAGAGAGTACTCCTAAGCGAGCCCTCATTGATCACAAACTGATATCCAGAAAACAATTTAAGTTTTAGGATGTCTCATACTAGATGAAATAATTCTGATTTTGGTTTTTGAAAATTAAATACCTTATTCACCCTTGACTTGCACCCATGAACAGCTATTTATTAGCAGTTAATTTGACTCAACACTTCTTTAGATCTTTACGAACATGTTTGAATAGAAAATATCTTACAGATTAGATTCTAATCTGATCTGTAAGATATTTCCTATTCAAACATGTCATTAAATATTTTTTTAAACTTGGAACAATGGCCATATAAATTTGAAATCTATGCAACGCATCAACAGCCTAAATAAGCATTCATAAGACAGGGAAAAACTATAAATTCCACTACTTTAAGTGGTCGTTAACTATCTTCAACTGTCCTCATCAAGTGCATCATTTTAATTACTAAAACAATTTGTACAAAAATTGATCTGTATGACCTCTATAGCATAAAAGAAATGTAACAACAATAAGCAACATCATATGTCCTATGAGAAGGTAATCATACAGATGTGTTCAGACATACGCTATTGGCCCAGAATAGAAAATACATCAATGCAACTAAGAGATCTGAAAAAGGTATTTTGATCAATCACTAATAGCTAACCTGAGATTTGGACCAGGACAGGTCAAGCACATCATCTATGTGTCCTTTGAAAGAACAGAAAGGTTTTTCCGAGAGTGCAAACATAGTCTCTGGAACCACAACATGGTCCAAGCTCGTAGACTTCCGACTTATTGACAACCTTCCTCTTTTCTTCTTTTCAATTCGGCTATCCAAATTTGGCGATGCCAGACCCGGCTCTGGTGACCCATTCGACAACAATAACATGTTCAAATTCACATCTTCTTGTTTATCAAATAAAAGATCACCTTTTCTTTCCGAGTTCACAACTTGCCATACATGAATAAGACAATCCTCACCAGCACTAGCAAGATACTTTCCATCCAAACTAAACTTAATAGTCCAAATCGACCCTTTATGAGCTTGTATCTCCTGGCTTTTATACAAAGCCGTTAGATCCTTGCAAGATTTCCCATAATGCCTAACACGTACTCTCTCTGGACCATGAAATGAAGCATCCTGACTATCATCAGTCGCAGAACTAGACCTCCTTCCACCTCTTTCTGACGCCGTATCTCTATCATCACTACTTCTTCTCTCCTTATACCCTGCAACCGAACTGGCTACATTCTTAATATTCTTCAACCAACCCAACCCGTCTTTCTTTTTCAACTTACATCCATTCCCACCATCGTTACCATCACCCAAATCACCATCCTTCCCACCTTCCACATTTTGCCGTCTCATCAACTCTTGAACAATAGGCGAACGCCCAACACACATTTCAAACTCTTCCATAGTTAACCGTCTCCCCGTCCCAACTTCCTTAACCTTCCCACACATCCCATCCTCACTTAGCTCGTCCACCACAAACTCCTTCCCATTATCAAGATCCTTAATCCTACAAACCCCATCATCATTCAAATTATCACATTTTGTAATCTCTTCGCTAGCAACACGAACATCTCGAGTAATATTTTCTATATCACGAACATATTTGAACATTCCATCACACGAATTCGAATCATTAGTACTTCCAAATCTACTACATTGTTCACGATCAACAGATTTTGATCTCAAAACCTTACTACTACTACTACTACTCAATCCCATCTGTCTTAACAACCGCATTCGTCGTTCATCGACAGAACCCGGTTGCGAAATCCAAACATCATAATTATTAACAACACCCATTGGAAACTTAGGTACTCTCAATGAATCATCATCATTATCATTATAATAATCATTATTATAACTGTAATTACTTACATAATCATCTTCAAATTCATAATCTGAAGAAGAACAAGAAGAATTTGCTGAAGAAAGTAAGCGATCAAGAGAGTCATAAAAACATTCTTGGGTTTCTTCTTTAATGGGCTGTGTGTTCATCATACGGGCATTCTCATCGGAAAATGAAAATGCCCGGCCGGAATCTGATCGGAAAATAAACCCCACTAATAAAAACTAAAACTTGATCTGATTATATATATTATATATATGTTTGTATATATACGGGTTTCTTGTTTTGTGGGGATTAAAGATCCGGGGAATGGAAACGACGTCGTTTGGAGAGTTAGAGACGGCGGAGAGTGGCGGAGACGGTTGGTCTGAAGATGTAACTAGTAGTACTATGATGTTTTGTTGTTTTACATAGAAGATTATGTTTGGGGTTTGGTTTGGTTTTGGTTTGGTTTGGTTTGGTTTGGGGATAGTGTGTGTGTGTAATATGATGATGTAAAACTTTTACATATAGAAAGTGTATAATTAATATAACTAAAAAAATCTATCTAATAACTTAGCAATATTTGATTTGATGCGCTATTTTAAGACTTTTATTTTGGATAATTTCAAAAAAAATTGTAGGATTTCTAAATTCATTTATGACATTGTTATATATCGGTATGTTTGACATGTAGTTTAACTATAATATTATATAAAAATTACACCACATCATTAAAAAGTTATATATTTTTAATATTTTAAATTACTATGTTACCTTTACTTTAATAAAATTTTAATTTACACTTACCTTATATATATTTAGTTAACTCCCGCATCTTAAATATTAATTAATATTTACTTTATATATTTTATTAAAATTTTCATTTTTATAATTATATTTTAACAACGGAATTAACAAAATTTTAATTTACACTTACTTATATATATTTATTACAAATTTATGAGTTTCAACTTATGGTTTTGTAAAACTATGAATCATGTTACACTAGGGATGACAATAAAACCCGAACCCGATGGAAAAACCCGATATCCGAAAAAATCAGGGCGGGTCAGGGCAAGCTTATCGGGTCGCGGGTCGGATTTCGGGGAAATTATCGGGGGTTTTTTGGGTTTCGGGGCAGGCACCGGGTCATGTTTACCCCAACCCGAACCCGATAATATATATATATATTAATTAATTAATTAAAACTATAAATATAAAGTTGCCTCATTTCGGGTCGGGTTTCAGGTTTTATAATAGGGATCGGGAATCGGGTCGGTTTTGGGCACTATTTTATACCCGATGGGGATCCCCAATAAGATACCCGATGGGGATCGGGACGGGTTTGTGTAGTGGTTTTTTTATCGAGTTCGGGTTCGGGTTTACTACTACCCGCCACATTACCATTCCTATGTTACACCAATGTTTGTCTGTATATTATTTTATAGTTGTTCAGCAAGATTGTCTATTGGTGTGATGACGACAGCTAGCCTCGCCAACCGTCGACTTTATATCGTAGTTGGTGTTGACGATATTAGAAATATGTGATACTTTCTTATATGAATTAATTTAGAGTAAATTACATGGATGATACCTAAAGTTTATCCCAAATGACTGCTTTCATAATTACAGTTTAAAAATTACGCCAGTCAGTTGTCATTTTTCTACTCGGACCATACTCAGGTGTATGACTGGTGTAATTTTTAAAAGTTTGTAATTTTTAGAGTAAATTACACATATGATACCTGCGGGTATGATCCGAGTGGAAGAATACCAACTTCAGATATGATTGGCGTAATTTTTAAACTGTAGGTATGAAACCAGTCATTTAAGTAAACTTCAGGTACCATCCATATAATTTATCCATTGATTTATATTAATTAGTTTTTATTTTATTATTAGGGGCAAAATAGACTATTTGTGATACTTAAAATTCCAAATTTTAAAATCAATGGTCAAATGATTTATAATATGGTATCGATTATGTTGTAAATGGGCGTCTTATAAAATTTATAGTAGTTTGTAAAAAAAGTTCATGAATTATAAAATACTTGAAATTTCTTTTGATTATGAAATGTTAAACTATACAAGTACTCATTAATTAATTATATTTTACATATTATTATACCTATAAGTGAGGATAAATGAACGTCATCAGTTAAGTGACACCTGACACAACAACTAACATAAACATTTAATTAAAATTAAAAAAATCATGGGTATACAAAGACTCGAACCTGGGTCTTGTGTGTGAAAATTAAACGCTTAAGTCGCATACACAATTATAACATGTTGTAAATTTTAGATCCCCACCCCCACCACCTTTAAACCTTTAGTATCAAATGAATACATTGTTATATATAAGCTGTAATCCACAAATGAGTGTATTAGTTGGAATAATTAAAACAATAAATACTTTTTTTTTTATAAAAAGTAACCCTTGAAGCTAATGGCTTCTTTTTTTTTTTCCTTTTCATTTTAACTTTTTTTACTTCCCATAACTTTATAAGTACACTACCATTTTAACCACAAGAATGTTAAAACTCCTTATCTATATATCCATTTCACAAATCTATATCAATAACAAAATTTCATTCAAAATAACACCATGCCTTCGAGCTCCATTGTTGATGATCTAGAAACGATTGAGCAATTGTTTGACAATTCCCATGACATTCAATTTATGGACATTATTCAACAACTTATGACACAGGGCCCAGCATTGGATGGCCAAGAACAAGCTGAAAGTTCGCGGCGAAGATGAAAAAGTGGTGTTATGAGGTATGTGAAGGGGAAAACGTGATGCTAATATATCACTACTTTGATGTAGGTCACAGTTATACCGATCACCAATTTGAAATAAGATATCATATGACAAGAAACATGTTCATGCTGAATAGTCGACGGAAAATTATAATAAACAACCTCTTCCTGCTTATTTAAATTTTTTCAAGTAGGTCACAGTGCATTAAATAGTGATCCTTTTAGCATTCATCAAAAGTACACGGGGGCATTACGACAATTGGCATACGGTATTCCCGGTGATACAACAGATGAATACCTGCAAATGGCTGAAACAACGACCCTTGAATCATTGGATGACTTTTGTAAGTGTATATACGACGTTTTTAAGAATGTATACTTGAGGAAACCCACAGCCCAAGACATCGAAAGCTTATACGAGAAACATCATGAGATTCATGGGCTACCGGGAATGCTAGGAAGCATTGATTGTATGCATTGGGCATATAGGAATTGTCCAGTAGGGGTCAATTCACAATAGGTGATGACGGGCATCCAACAATCAAGCTCGAAGTCGTTGCCACGTATGATATTTGGATTTGGTATTCTTTCTTTGGCGATGCATGGGCAAACAACGACGTCAATATCCATTAACAATCTTCGTTGTTGAATGACCTACTAAAGGGAACTGCACCCTGAGTGAATTTGAGGTCGGTGACAACCAATACTAGCATGGTTATTATCTCACTGGCGAGATTATCCAGAGTGGTCTATTTTTGTCAAAAGTTATTTGGCACCACCCCACGAGAAAAGAAAATACTTAAAAAAGGTCCCAAAAAATGCAAGAACACGAGTATTTGGTGTGCTTCAGGGTAGATAGCAGGTCATTGGAAACTCAACAAGATCTTGGATCATAAACAAACTCATACGAATCATATACACCTGCATCATATGACATAATATGAACGTCGAAGAAAACAAGTATGCAATAAGTACTTCATTGCCATATTATACCCAGCCAACAAACCTTCAAGGTTGAACATTTAAACAAATCATTTTAGCTCGTATTGAGAACATCCAAAAGGTACACCAAAAGGAAAGACATTTCAACCTTCGAGTCGATCTTACGGATTACGTTGCTACCAACGTAATAATATAAATTAGTCACATTGCCTTTTTAATTTTAATGCATGTCTTTCGAAAGTTTTTTTTTTTTTTTTTTAATTAATGCATTTTTATTATTATTGTTATTATTATTATTATTAATGGAATGTGTTTGTATTTTATTTAATATAATGTGCCTTTTAATTAATTATTACTGATAATGTGACATAAGGCCTCTCCCTATCCTGACGCCGTCATCCCCTCGTCTTGACTGCCACATCAGCTTTCTCTCTTCAAGACACACCCAAGAACTACCCCCTCCCTATCATACCACCTTCATCATTCCATCCCCAATAAAAAAATATTAATTTCACACACACAAACAATGAAATGGGCCCGCTGTTTCCCGTCTTTTGCTTTCGTTTTTTAAACGACCAAAGATGACAAGCAAGAAGACGACCAAGAAGACGAGTCGGTGCCTAAGGGAGTCTTTGACGACGAGAAGGATGAAGGGGGACGATGATTGCATAGTGACCGGCCTAAGTTCATCCACATGAAATATATCTATAATAATACATATTAAAGCATATCACCTTCCTTTCCCCACCTCAAATTACAGGTTTGAACAACTTAAAATGTCTTTCATATTTATTTATTATTTTAAACCTCTTCACTTGATATATCTATAATACCCTTAATGAAATTAATTTAAAACATGTACCCCTTAACTCTTAAAATTTTAAAATAACTACACTACCCATTTTACATCAATAAGTTACACTACTCGTCACCACCACCAACAGCCGTCGCAGCCACCACCATACCACCGCCGCTACTACCATCGTCGTCGTATCGCGTGGACATATGTCTAGTGTATATATATATATATATATATATATATAGAGAGAGAGAGAGAGAGAGAGAAACCAATTGATCATAGATCAACTGGTACCGCCACCATGTGACCACATGGTCCTGCAGATGAAGGCTGTAAGTCGCAGGTTCAAATCTTGCCAAAGACAAATAGTGTAACGCCCCAAGATTTTAAAAGTATAAAATAACCTACTTTTGTAGTTTTATCTTTAAAATAAGTTCCTAGTATTTTATTTTGAGAAATGGGACTTAACTAGTTGGAACTTTAGTGGATAGCGGGTATAATACCCACCTAAATTTGGATGAGCCGTGGCATAAGAGGGTGCCAACCACCCATTCCATTTCATTTCATTTCATCCATCCATCCTTCCTCCCTAATCCATTTCCATCTCCATTTCCATTTTATTTCCTTTTCCATTTCCATCTTTTAGGTAAAATCAAATTGGGGATTTTAGTGTGTGTGTGTGTGTGT
>JAOEHQ010050576.1:0-20093 GCA_025447715.1 Asclepias incarnata
ATGTATTCTTTCATAACGTAAATGTTTTAAACTTAAAGTGAATCTAATAAATATAAAAATCTCGAGTGACAATTTAAATTTATGTAATTAGATTAATATATACACAAAAATTTATATATATATATATATATAATTTTTTAGGTTCGGGTATGGGGATCGGGGATTTATGGTTTCCCATCCCCGTTCCTATCCCCATCGGTGAATAAAATCACATCCCCATACCTGTCCCCATCCCCGATCAACTCGGGGATTACCCGGTTAAATCGGGTTCGGGTATCGGATTTCCCATCGGGTACGGGTATTTTTGTCATCCCATGTACTTATAGGTTTAAGCTAGCAGCCATTAAACCCTAAATTCCCAAAACCTCACTTATCCTCACCAATTCACAGCATACAAAGTAACAACCAAAACAAATCGTGATGAGGCTATTTTCCGACAACGACGGTGGCGGAGATTCCGCCGGCGACATATCAAAAATCGAAATCAACCACGAGTTCGCACGGCGGTTCGAGCACAACAAAAAGCGCGAAGATTTGCAGCGGTTCGAAGAGCTTAAAAAGAAAGGTATCATTGATTCAGAGGATGATTCATCTGAAGACGATGATGATGATGATGATATTGTTAATTATTCAAGTAAGCATGATTTGAGGTTTTTTGATGCCTTAATTAAAGTTAGAAATAAGGATCCTATTTTGAAAAATAATGATGCTAAGTTATTTGATGATTCCGATACCGATGAGGATAATGAGATTGATGATAATGATGATGTTAGTAAGAAGAAAAAGAAGAAAATGTATTTGAAAGATGTTACTGCAATGCATTTGATTGAGAATGGGCCGGAATTTGAGGATGCGGAGGAGGATAAGAAAATGAGTTATAAAGAGGAACAAGAGGCGCTACGGAAGGAGTTTTTGGATGCAGTCGACAAGGAGGAGGAGGAGGATGGAGGGGAGTTTTTGAAGGTGAAAGATGGGAAAGAAGACGGGGAAAGTGAGGACGGGGAGTATGCGAAGAAGTTGGATGAGTATTTTAAGGCGGATGAGAAGTTGGATGAGAACGAGAGGTTTTTGAAGGATTATTTTAGGAAGAAGATGTGGTTGGAGAAGGATAACGGCGGCGGCGGCGGGAGTAAAGGGTTGGATATTGATGATGGATTGGATGTGTCGGAGGATGAGGAGGAGTTGGAGAAGCAAGAGGATTACGAGAGGGAGTTTAATTTTAGGTTTCAGGAGAATGTGGGGGATAGAGTGCTGGTGTATTCGAGGAAAGTTGATGGGTCGGTGAGGAAGAAGGAGAATGCTAGGAAGGAACAAAGGAAGAATAAAGAAGAGAGGATGGCGCGTGTGGAGGCTGAGAGGAGGGAAGAGTTGAAGTATTTGAAGAATTTGAAGAAGAAAGAGATGAATGAGAAGATTAGGAAGATTAGGGAGATAGCGGGATTTAAGGAAGATGACGATTGTGCGTTGGATGAACGTGATCTTGAGGAAGAGTTCGATCCGGATGAGTATGATAAAAAGATGAAGAAGGCGTTTGATGATAGTTTTTATGAAGCAGAAGATGTGGATCCTGAGTTTGGTAGTGATGAAGAAGATTGTGGGTTGAAAAAACCGAATTTTGATGATGAAGATGATTTGCTTGGTCTTCCGAAAGGGTGGGATGAAGAGTTTGGTACGGGTGATGGGTTCTTGGCTACTAGAGAAAGAACCTTGAAAAACAAGGTTGCAAATGGAGGGCATGAAGAACAAACACATGATGATGAAGATGTAGATGATGAAGAAGAAACAGAAACAGCAGCAGCAGAAGAACCAGTTTTAGAAGAACGTAAAAAGAGAAAACGGAAAACGTCTAAGTTAGAAGAGGAAGTGATAAAGAAGGAGTTGGAAGAATATTATAAACTGGATTATGAGGATACTATTGGGGACTTGAAGACACGGTTTAAATACAGGCCTGTTAACAAGAACACTTATGGATTAAAACCAAAGGAAATTTTAGTAGTGGATGATAAGGAGTTAAATCAGTTAATTCCTTTGAAGAAATTGGCAACATACAGGGAAGACGAGTTCGTTGCTCCTCGTAATAAGATAAAAGCACAAAAGCAGAGGATTAGGTCTCTTCTTAAAGGGGAGTCATCTAATGGTCCCGACAATGGCAGCAAGAGGTCCAGACATGATTCTGATGGTCTCGACAATGGCAGCAAGAGGTCCAAACACGACGACGGGGATGCAGAAACTGAAAAGCCAAAATCAGATGTGCAAAATGAAGATCCGAAAAAACCATCTAGGAAACAACGAAGAAAGATGAAGCAAAGGGATCTTGCGCTGTCAACTTCAAGAAAAATAGCATATAACATGTTGCAGCCTAAACCCAAAAACAAAAAGAAAAACAAAGCATAGTGGAACTCTTCAAACAAATGCAATATAAAAGGTACTCTTTAATTGAATTAGCTTTGTGGTTCGTGCCTTCTTTATCTTGGTTTATTAGGAACACACGCTTTGGTTTTAAAAATCGCAAAGCGCACAAAAGCTACATGGTCCATTTCCGAAGCGCAAAGCGCAAAAGCGGCGGGAATTTTGTACGCGAGGCACGCACTTTTGAAGCACTTTTGAAACAATATTTATACATTATTTATATAGTATTTATAAGTTATAACACGTAAAATACTAAAACACCATCATATATATATATATATATAAAACACCATTTTAAGTAGCAAAACAACCTAGCATTCAAGTTTTTTGGCAAAATATTCATGAGCAAAACACCTAAGTGTACAAAAAGCGCAACTAAATCGGCACAAAGCGACAGCCTGAGCTTTTTAGGTCGCCTTAGGCGTGCTTTTTAAAACCAAATCACTATTTAAAGTGTGCAAGTTTAGTTATGGTAAAGACGTCTTATAATGGTGTAAGCTTGCCTGATTTATTTAGTTAAGTTGTCAAGTTGTATCATTGTGCAGCTTTAAGTTGTAATTTAGAGGCGACTTTTAAAACTACACTTTAGATTTAAGAGCATAGGAGAACTTTGGCAAACATAGATTGGTACTGAGATACTTCCACTAGATACTTCCTTTGCTTAATTTACTTATCGTATTGTTGTTTTTATATGGCATTGCTGCCACTGTTTTAATATATGATCCAGTTATCCTGTCTCACAAGTCATAGTATACTACTTAAAAATGGCATTAGGTCAAAGCAATACCTCTGAATGGCAGTTTCAAAATTTTTAAAAAACATGTTGAATGAAGTCGTAGATAATAAATTTAAAAACCTTAGCTACAGGTGAATGAGTGGGATAACCAACTACAAATTTTCTTGTAATAAGTACAAGTAAATTAACAATGTGTGAAACAGAATGGGAAAAAGAAAACGAACATGGTGTGCAACCTAGCAGCAGACTATATCGAGTGTATGCTAGTCGGTTTTCTATTTTCTTTTTCTGAGTGTGGAGCATTTGTTTTCGAGCATATGTGGCAGTTTCAACCAGTTGCTTCTGAATAGGTCAATATGGGTTGTGTTTTATTCCAAACGGGTCAATTGGGTCACATCAGGAAAATTAGCCAAACGGGAACGTGGGCTGAAAGTAGGCTAAAGTCTACTTTCTAGGTCGTTTCGTTCAAAGATTTAGATTATTACCGTGATAAGTATTATTTCTGTAATTGTTATTACACATAATTTAAATCAACAAAAAGGTGTTAGTAATCCGAATCAAGTTGACCTGGTCCGCACTAATACTGAATTCATCTAATCGTTGCATTTGGTTATGCCTATGCCATGATTACTGTTGCAAAGGAAAAAAACTACAGGCATGCCTGACATAGAAGTAGACTGACTTCACAGTTGTGAGAAATATCTTACCTGATTTAAAATTCCCTTTCCTGGTTAATAGGTTTTTGCACACAACTTTGTTTCTTTCAACATCATCAGACCTCACACATAGAAGTAGACCGAATTCACAGTTGTATAAAACATCAACATCCTCTTGTATAAAACCTACAGCATATCTCTTTGATTTTAATTTTGATGCATTTGTTAAATTAGAGGCACATCATAAGTTATTGACACGACGATCAAGTATTAATATGCTCCAACATGAAAACTTGAAACTAAAAGTAAATGTAAACATGAGCAACAAAGTCTCTCCTGATTGAGTTCTCCTAACCAAGTTAATATGCACTTGAATCCTCTCTTAATTATCACGATATGCTGTTATTTGCATTCATCATTCCCTCATCTGATAGTGTGTCGCCCTTCTGAATTTTTACTTGCGGGATTGGTTTTTTTCTTAATAATCCTTTTGTATTCTAGATGTGTTGCAAAGTGTTGGGGTAAATCAGTTGTTTTTGTGCGAGGTGATTTAGTTATTTGATCTATGGGCAATTTTAGTTTTCTCTCAGAGATTGCTTTATGAAACAATTAAATCCTGCAATGAGGAACACCACTAAATAGTCTGTCTACCGACACAGAAGTAAACCTTTAATTTCTTACTCGGTGTCTATCATTCTCATACCACAAACATTTTGAGAACAAGGAAACATATATTCCAATGTGCAAATAATTCACAGGAGAAGTTATGCATTATAAAGTGAAAGTCAAATTTGCTAAGAGAATGGGTTTACAGTTAACTAGAGTGGCAAAATCAGCAGGCTGGGATGGGTTGGTTGTATAAATAAAATGGTTGGTTTGGGTTGAAGCAGGTAGGTTCAGTTTCGATAACTGGTCAAAACATGAAGTCTTTTGTACTGGTTGAAACAGGTCCGTGCAAGTTTGATCGAATACCCACCAATTTGTCACCCTAAAGTTTGTATTTTTGAATGCGTATTAATTATTCAATACCTTTTTAGAAGTCATTTCGTTCTGTATTAACAGTGTTATCTTTGTTTCAGTTATGCAGTTTTGAGTTTGGATCAAATCATAGAGCACTCAATAGCATGAAAGACAACAGTAAGAATCGTTTTTACAGGCATATCGTTTCAAGCCGTATGCAATCTCAACCAAATCCAACTAATTTGGAGATCAATTTTGAGGTACTTTATATCTAGATGAAACGTCGTCGTTATTATTTGTTTTGAGTCACGAGACATTGTAGTTTTGCACCTGTTATGAGTTGTATCATGGAATGAAGATTCTTTGTAACGAGTTTTTAGCAAATATCTGTTTTCAGCCTTTGTTTTCGTGTTCAATCTTATCCTATATTTTTATGTATGAACCATGTAGCATGTTTTGTCTTTTTTCACGTATAATACTTGAATGTGCAAAACGGCGATAATGACAAAGTGAGATCAATCGAGTTATTTTGTTGTTTTATAGTGGAAGTTGACGGGCGTTGGAGGTTTGAAATCTGTGGATTGTTTGGTGAGATTTGTGTTGTAGGCCCCGAGGACCACCATCACACCGATGTGTTTTCCTTGTTTCTTTCAAACTTCAAATTTCCAAACCACCCCCTTCATTTGGGTATTATTTTTGATGTCTTAATAAGAGATTTCATGTCCAAATCTTTCCACGTAAAACATCTTCGTGAATGGCCAGAAAATAAAGGGTTTTAGAAACAAAGAAAACCCCATTTGTTTAATTAAATGCTTTATCTCTTTTTATTTTCACAAAGTTTATTAAATTTATCATTCAGCGTATTAGTAAACTAAGAAGAAAAGTGTGTTTTTTTTCTTCTTTTTTTCTTTTCTTTTTTGGCAAAAATTGAAATTGTATAGATTGGAGATCTTAAAAAGATCTAAGGTGATACATATGAGAGAGGCCTCTGATTTGAACATCACCAATGACCACTAACCCAATAGCTTTGACACTTGCATTTAACTTCAAACTTGAAAGCTTCACTTTTTACTTGAACTATAGACGTTTTGCAGATGTGAACCCCCTTGATACATACTTACACGAACTATTCATGTTAATTACACTTGTGAAACAAAGGTAATAGATGTAAATAAAAACTCTTTTTAGCTATCGCTTTATATTTAGCTTCACCGTTCAAACTTGAACACATCTTTGAGTCAAAGCTTCATATTACGATACTCCTTTTATATGACCCGTAATTTTGTAACTTGTTTCGAATCTAATAACCCCAAATTCAAACCATATTTCCATCCAATTGTACCCGACTTGACATACAAAACGTCAAGCCGTGAGAAGAAATCTTTGGATTTATACAACTTAACTCATGAAGCTCGTCTTAGCAAAGGAGATCCAACTTTGTACAAGACGAGCATGATGCCACAAATGGATTCTTCGATAACAACTTACATCCATAAAGCCTTTCTCGGCCATTAAAAGCATCCCAAAGCTGTTTAAATTCCACAAGACCGTTACAAATGATACCTTTTGAAAAGAGCTGGTTGTGATATGTCCGTTCGCTAAGGAACAACCATACACTCACCAGGGCATCAAGCTCTCAATGAGATCATCGACGTATAAATAGCAACACTTTGCTCATTCGTTCAACACGTTTTTCAACAAGCTACTCCCCATTTACTATAAGTATCATAGTTGTTTTGACGATGAGAGAGGGCACACAAGCAGACCTCACAAGTTACTTAAAACTACATCCCTCTGCAGGTTACAAATAGGGAATCAACATCCTTCATTGGTTTTCTTCATTCCCCCTTTGACTTTTTAAGAGGTCTTAATTCAGTTCAAATATTCAATCTCCTCCATATCTCTTAGATAGTCTCAAACCTTTTTTGACACAGACATTTGTGGTAAATTAACTAACAAGGTTGGATCAAGTGGTTAACACCTTTGCCTCTAGAAACAGAGGTCAAGAGTTCTATCATCATACCTTGTAAGGCCGGGGGTCCTTTTTTTTTTTTTTTTTTAGATAGAATCTGGAAGCAACCTCTTTACCTTGGGTAGGTGTATGACTGTCTACATCTCAACATCCTATTGTGACTCAAAACCCGTGGAAGATAGAATTGGGTGTTACTTACTTACTTTTTTACATTTGTGGTACATTAGCTCGTAAGCCTCATGAATCTTTTGCTATTATACATTTTACTTGCGTCTTTACACAATAAAAAATTACTCATAATATATAATCGAATAGAGTTTAGCCAAGCATCTAAGTATTAAGGTATCAATACTATCCTTGATAAATAATTCAAGAATTTTGCTAAACCTCCCTTAAGGCTATAATTAAGAAGAAGTAAAGTATTATACATGGCGGTTTATAATTATTTTTAAGGGACGATTATTTTTAATTATAATATTTCATTGCAAGTTAATAATAGCCCCAAGGCTTATGTTTAGCAAAATCCATAATTTAATGCTAATATACTATGATATAAACTTTTGAGTCAAAATAGTCGAGCTAAAATTGAAATAACTGAGTAGTCAATTGAGCTTCACTCCATCAAAAAAATCAAGATTCAATTATCATTAAGATATTATCAATACTTCAATACTTCAATACTACTATATAATAATTACACCCCTGTTGAAAATTACACTTTTGGGATATTCGATATTACGATATTATCTTTGCCAACCATTCTCAATTAATTTTCAATTGTTTTTTAAAATGTGCTGACTTTTGTTTCTAAATATTTGCCAACACATTCTCAATTAATTCTCAATTCGACTGTTGAATAAGTCACCGCCATGAGTCACCATCGCCATCACCACCAGTCACCGCCACCGTCACACATTGCCGCCATCACCGCCGCCGCCGCATCGCACGAGTATCCCTCTATATAATCATAATAATATCAACATTAAATTAAATACTTTATATACTAACATAAAAGTGATCTATCTTATAAAAACAACTAGATGGGTACCCGCGCGATGCGGCGACGATAATATTTGTGTAAAAAAATAATAGCATAGTACCTGCTAATGTTCGAATGAATTAAAAAAATTATTATTATTTTTCATAATTAAAATTATAAACAAGTTATAATAAATTGATAAGTTTATTATAAGTTATAATAAATTAATAAAATATAATAAATTAAATTGATAAATAAATAAGATAATTAAATAAGAAGGAAAGTTTGACTAAACAACTAAGGAAAGTATGATTAATAAATTAATAAGGGTATTATAAATATATCAAGTAGAGATGTTTAAAATAATGAATAAGGATGAATGACAAATTAATCACAAAATACATTATTTAAGCCATATACATTTGATTTAAAAGACTTGTATTTCCTAACCTCTTCCAATAAAAGCGTTTACTTTCTTTCATCAGTTGTGTCAGTTCAGCGTCACATTAGCACTTCTAAACTAACAAACCCTTACCAACAACTAGAGGTGGGCAAAAAGACCGGGTTAGGCAAAACTGGTTTGGAAAACCCAAAACTAAAACTAGTAAAAAATCGATTTTTCAATAACCGGTTCGGGTATTTAAAAAACTGGTGGTTTGGAAACCCACTTATCAGTTTTTACCGGTTAGAGACTGGTTTTTCAAAAAAAAAAACCGGTCCAAACCGGTAAAAAAATCGGTCCACGTTAACCAAAAACTGGTTAGAAACCAGTTCGAGTATGGGTCAAACTCGGTTTTGGTCCTGTTGACCAATAACCGGTTCGGGTTCGGGTAGTACCTAGGTTTGGCCCAAACCCAGTTTTTGTGCACGGCTACCAACAACACCTATTCACTTCCTTTATAACTTTACTTTTTTTTTTGTTGTTTTTTTAATTAATTTATACACACATACATATATATACATACCGAATAAGGCGTTATCAATGTAGTGACTAACCGAAAAACACCCATTGACACGGATTTAAGTAATCCGAATCGAAAAAACTTTACCGTATAAACAACTAATAATTTTTGTGTATGAAATGCATATTATTTAAATGAGCTGTAACATTTTTAAATTTTTTTTTTTATCTTATAGTATTTTTATCTTATAGTATTTTTTTTTTCAAAGTTAGTTTCGATTCAGACCTCCAACCCCCTCCTCATGGAAAATACCTTTGAGATGAGAAACCCCAGGCTCGAACCCGAGACCTAAGGGAAAACTCACCCCCGGGGCCCACATAGTGGATTTGGAAGATACCCATAAACCCACCAAAGTGGATTGGTTAATTCCAGAATACATCTATTAGGATATAATAATTTATGGGAGGTGATATTTGTACCATCACTTTTAATAAATGTACCACGCTCATGCATTACTGGCTTGAACAGTCAACTGTTAAACTTATGCATTATGGTACATTCATCAAAAGTGATGGTACTAATATTACTTCTCATAATTTATACATCGATTGCATAGTAAAAATTATATTTAAGAAATAAATATCAATGATGAGTTGGTCTAGTAGCTTGGCATTCCCTTGGTGACTGAGAGGTCCCATGTTCAATCTCTACCTAGGCCAACTTTGAGATAAAGGAAGTCCCTCCATGAGGGCTTGGATTTGGGCTCAAGTTCAAGTCTGAGGGGGCAGAGTTTACCCCTATTAATTGTCGTGCCTCTGGACGGATTAGTAGGGGTTTTCCCCCATCGGATATTTGAAATAGGCATTTCTGCTTCGAGAGAGCTCTCTAACACGGACCCGGTTAAGACAACGTATGTTAGACCTTCCGATGTCGAATCGCGACACAAAAATCATGCAAAATTCAACTTTCAAAAATTTTTTTAAGAAATAAATACCCACGTAATATAGGTTAAAAGTTGGATTATACTGTACTAACTTTTTACATAAAAAGCAGCAGCCAGCAGAAACTTGAAATCTAAGGAAACCAAGTTGAAAATGACAGCGACCCCCATTGGCCCATTTTCTCTCCATTGTCAACATATCAAACTCAAAATCCCAGGGGCATTTTTGTCAATTTACCCGCTTCTACTTTTGATTGCTGAGAGCAACTCCCAACCTGCAAATACAAAACCATTTTCAAAAAATACTACAGTAGTAAACAAAGATACATAGATACAGATATCTAGATACAAGAACCAAGGAGTGTGATTTTGATTCTGGGTCTGATTTTATTACAGTTTTTATTACAAATTTCATCAACAAAAGGTGAAATGGAAAGTGGGTCAAGCTCAGAATCAAGAAATAAAGCAGAAAAACAAAAGGGTCATAAAAAGATTGAACCTTTTGTAACAGAAGGAGACCACAATGCTAAAGATTTAAGATCTTGGGCTAAAAAAACTGGGTTTGTTTCTATGTTTTCTAGTGAAGTTGGGACTTCTAGAAGTAGTGGTGGTGGTGGTCGGAATGTTGAAAGAACCGGCGGTGGTGGTGGGTCAGTGTTGCCGGAAGTTGAACCGGTTCAGCGAAGGATGAGAAATAGTGGGTTTGAGATTGAACCGGAAGTGAACCGTGTTAGGAATGATAGTGAGGCTGACCCTATTCTGTTGGAAAGAGAGGAAGATGAGAGAAGGAGTAAAAAGGATGAATTTATTGATGTGAAGTATCCTGGTGGAGGTGAAGGTGAATTTAGTAATGGAGAGCCAGAAATGAAATGTGGGATTAGAGACAATCCTGGTTTAGGTATGTTTGTTTTTATGGTTAATTTAAACGGGTAAACGGAGAAGGATCCTTGTTCAGGCTATACTGGAAAGTCGAGCATTTGGCTTTGATGTATGCAACCTAACTGGTATTTCTGTAGCCACTTTTTCCTTCGATCATCCCAAGATATTTACCAAACGAGGTTTGAACCCGGGTCTCTTGTGAGACTTCAGGTAGCCTTACCAACCACTAGGCCACCTTCATGATGCCGTTTCCTAGACTTTTATGGTTATTTTGTTTATGATAAATGACTTATGATTTGCATTCTTTTTTAACTAAGTGACTAAAATTTGGGAAGTGATTATGTTGAATGGTTGACATAATGTATTTATGTGTTATGTGTCGAATGTATGTTTACTTGTTTAGGACTTTCTAAGTTCTCGTAGGAACACATATGTTGATAGTTTTTGGGATCAATGCAAATATATGAAGTAGAAACAGAACAGTAAGATACGAGGATTTAACGTGCTTTGTTCTAATCTCCATTGGTAGGAGTGGGAGATAAAAGTTTTACATGATGGGAGCTCTAGCTACAAGTATTTGCAACTGTTAAACTCTAAAACATAAAGGAATGATGCTCAATCATATACTTATCCTTTGAAATTCCATTTCAGGCTATAATTCCTTTTGAATTTGCCAACTTCTAATATGGAAATATGGGTTGGGTTTTAATTCCATTTGGATCCACTATACTATTCCAACTCATACTTTAACGAATATGATGTTCATTCGTATACTATTGCTGAATTATATCCATTACTTTGTATTATGCAGTACCACTTCTGTGTTACGGTATGCAGCAATACCTTTCGCTTGCTGGTTCACTGATTTTCGTCCCCTTGATAATTGTCCCAGCCATGGGTGGAACCGACGTGAGCTACAATTCCTTTGAGCAATATGGTTTTATCTCAGTAATTAAAAAGCAGTTTTATGACTCGTTTTGATACTTTCTTAACAGAAAGACACAGCTACTGTAATTTCCACGATAATGCTAGTTTCGGGTTTAACCACAATATTGCATTCATACTTTGGGACACGACTACCATTGGTTCAAGGGAGTTCATTTGTCTTTTTGGCTCCGGTTTTAGTTATCATTAATTCTCACGAGTACCGAAATCTTACTGAAAATGTAAGTTTGTTATGTTACATCACATAACTCTTTAGTACTTTTTATTCCGTATTAAACAACCTTCTATAATCACAGATTCACATTCTTACATGCAGAAATTTAGACACATAATGAGGGAACTACAAGGGGCTATAATAGTTAGTTCAATCATTCAATGCATCTTGGGGTTCAGCGGTTTAATGTCTTTATTCCTACGGTAAATACTTTCGCGTGTGTGTGTACATATTATCATGATATTCATGTCTTTATTATAATATAAGTTTTCTTCAGGTTGATAAATCCGGTTGTGGTTGCACCTACTGTTGCCGCTGTGGGCTTGGCGTTTTTCAGCTACGCTTTCCCTCAAGCTGGTAGTTGTGTTGAAATCAGTCTTCCTCAGATATTATTGGTGCTTATTTTTTCCCTGGTGAGAGACACATGTAATGGCATTTTCAGTTTCATTCATATACTTGCTTTTTTACCAGTATTTACATGGGCTTGAATGTCTTATTAGTGTATAACTTCGATCTGTTGAATTTTCATATCACATAACATAGCTTTGCATCTTTTGTGTAGCACCTTCGCAGAGTATCTATTCTTGGAAATCGGGTATTTCAAATATATGCGGTATGTTTACAGTTATAGCACATATAGACATATACGTGCATCATAAATTATCTGTATTTTCTTTTCGTCCATAGCTGTTACACCAATAACATTAATGTGACAGGTCCCTTTGAGCATTATAATCGTATGGGCGTACGCATTTTTCTTAACAGCTGGCGGAGCATACAACTACAAAGGATGTAGCTCAGACATACCCGTATCCAATATGTTAATGGATTCTTGCATTAAACATGCATATACAATGAAGCATTGCAGAACTGATGCATCCAATGCATGGGAAACTGCTGATTGGGTTAGAATACCTTACCCTTTACAATGGGGTGTCCCCGTTTTCCATTTAAGAACCTCCATCATCATGATCGTTGTGTCTTTGGTGGCATCAGTTAACTCCGTGAGTATCCCGTTACCATAAATTATATATATGTTGATACACTAAATATTATTCTTATGTGATTTCACATGTTGACAGGTTGGAACATATTACTCTGCATCAATGTGTATTAATTCAAGGCCCCCTACACGGGGCATTGTGAGTAGAGGAATTGGTTTGGAAGGTTTTTGTAGTGCGCTGGCTGGGATATGGGGTTCAGGGGCCGGGTCAACAACTTTAACTGAAAATGCACACACCATTGCCATCACAAAGATAGCCAGTAGACGGGCTATTGAGCTTGGAGCAGTTATATTAATTTTCTTCTCTTTTATAGGTGATTTGAGATAGGACTACGGTTCATCAGTGACATTTTTGTTTCTATTTTTATAGAGGTGTATTGATCTGTTAATGATAAATTGTTTCAGGGAAAGTGGGTGCCATTCTTGCTTCTATACCACAAGCGTTGGCTGCTTCATTATTGTGCTTTGTGTGGGGCCTAATTCTGGCTTTAGGACTATCGACATTACGATATACCCACACAGCAAGCTTCAGAAACATGATGATAGTTGGTGTATCGCTGTTTTTGGGCTTGTCTTTACCCGCGTACTTTCAACAGTATCAACCAGAAACTGCCTTGATTCTGCCTGCTTACTTCATTCCTTACTCGGCTGCATCAGATGGGCCAATTCACTCCGGAAATAAACAGGTAATCACAGAAGTAGCCCTTAGTTGGGTGTGTGGACTTTTGACTACTGTAGATGATCTAACATCTATTCTATCTGTAATCATTATCTTTCAGTTTGATTTCATATTAAATGCCCTTCTATCGATGAATATGGTGGTGACACTCTTGGTGGCGATATTACTAGACAACACTGTACCTGGAAGTCAACAAGAACGTGGTGTATACTGTTGGTCAACTTCTGAGGACTTGTCCATAGATCCGTCTTCTCTTGATGATTACTCATTACCAACCAAAGTTTCTCGAGTTTTCAGATGGGCAAAATGCTTAAATGCATGACCTGTTTTAGGGTCAGCTGATTCATAATAGTCCAGGGTCGGCTGATTCAAAAGGTAATACATACCTGTTTTAGGCTAATTCTTTACTAGAGGTGATTACAATTGATTGTGCATCATGCTACTTCAAATATAGAACATCAAAATTTTCCATTTATCTGTTTTTCGATTCAATTAATGAACAAAATGTATAGTTACATATGGTTTATGATAGGGGAATGGATCTTTTGTTGTGCCAATCTTGAATCACGGAACGCAGGATGTGATTAGGAGTGAGTCGTTGATGTTCCAATTCTAAATTCGTCATTGGTGATGTATTATGTCCCATATCTAGCCATTGTTTTATGGCACTGAGCTCATATGAAAACCCATCTGAAGCTATGTGTGGGTTCTCCATTATATCCTGCAAACAACACAAGTTGTGTTAGATGCACAAAACTGCGGTTACTATTAGTGATTAAAATTTGAAACCGTTTCACAATACTCTAGAAGTCCCGAGTTCACATCCCCATTGAGTATTGGCTAACGCATTACTAGAGGTCTGTCAATACCGGGTGTGGTTCTCGCATTTATTTTTAAAAGATCAATTTCCCCGTGTTAAGTTGCGTACCAAAATATAATGAGAGATTGAGAGGGAGTTGTGTCAAATGGGAGTAAAAGATTCTCAAATTATATATTCAGTTTTATTGCAGCTAGTATGAAACTGATTATTTGGCTAATCAGTTTCAAAACAAAGGAATCTGTCAATAAAAACTAAAAAATGGATTACTGCAACTACAAGTTGTAATCATCAATTTCAAAATGCAAATCCAAACACCAGATATGACTCGTATGCAAGTACTATCATGTGATATACCTCTATTGTTTAGACAGGATGCAAACCTTTAATATTGGACAGAAGAAGAAGGATGGTATGCTGGTCTGGTCATCCGAACCCATGTCAAACTCATTTCCCGAACATCCAACACCCGCTGCTAAATCATCTGCCTTCTTCTTGACCTCTTCAATCTCTTTCATCACCTTTGTCATGCTCGTATACGCCCCTTCCTCGCTCTTTTTAGCTAAACACTTTATTGCTATTCCACCAAGCTCCCTACCCACTTCCAATGGCCATTCCTCTATCCTCTGTTCCAAAAAATCATCAAGATTCTCACACCAATTTTTCCCAGACAGAAGCTGTAGCACCACACGCCCAAAATCTTGAATATCAGACCTAATATCAGATTCATTATGTGAAAAATCTAGCCTAAACCCGTGTAATTTTGCAACATTATTACGGTCCAAAAGGATGTTGGTGAGGCTCAAGTTTCCATGAACCATGGGTCTGGGCTTGGTTAGATGGAGAAAGGTTAGGCCTGAACAAACTTCAGCGGCAATACAGACTCTTGCATGCCAGTCTATGTCTTGTTTTTTCCTACTACTAGAGAAAAACACATTTCTTAAGCAGTGATGGTGCATATACTCAAAGACTACACATTTTAGCTCTTTGCAGACCCCGAGCATGGCCACCAAATGTGGATGTTGTACGCTACATAAAATCTTTACCTGCATACAGAAAACCTTTTTATAAGAGGTGGCAAATTGGGCGGTTCAGGAGGGGTTGGATAATGGGTCAAAACCAGTGTGGGCTGAAAGTGCTAAATCTTATTATAGGTTGAAATGGGCAAGGTTGACAAAAACAATTTAACTACGATAATAATTCAAATCTCTGAATAAAATCGATTCTTGAAGATTTGATGAGTCAGTTTTTTTTTCCCCTGTTATTTTGGGTCCTTTTTTGACTCAACAATCCAAAATAAATTACTTGAAATTGAATCCTTAAGTTTGATTTTACATGCATTGATTATCTGTAATCTGGTTTGGGAAAGTTGTTTACCTTACTGTCAAATTCCTCTTCCGAGACTTCTTTGACAAAGTCATACAACTTGACAGCAACCGTGGTATGGTTGATTCGAGCACTGTACACATTTGTGATATCACCCAAACATTTTATTCTAAAGTTCTCTGAGAAGTTTTCGGTGCCTGCTTTAATCTCGCGAGCAGTAAACTCTTTATAAGAGAAGCTTAAATCATTCAATCGTGTGACCATTTCGATAGCATCTTTGTCTCTGCAAAACTCTATTCTTCGCTGCATAACATCTTTTTGTTTCCTTAATTTCTCAATCTCTTGAATCATGCCACCTCTTTTGCGTATCATCTTGCTTAATTGTTCTTCAGATCGTGATTTCACCAATGAGGATGATTTAAGTTTTTGAGATAGTTCCCTCTGGATTTCAAGAGTTGATTTGAGCTTGCTTGTATTCTGCTCAAGTTTAGTTCTGTTTTCAGTAAGCTCTTCTGTTAAGGTGTCTAGATCCTTCTCTAAATCCCGTCGTTTCAGGATTTCCTCATTCAATCGAGCTTCAATATCAGCAGCCTATGTACCCAAAAATCTATTAATAAAGGGATAATATATCTAAAGGCCTCTCAATTATTCAAGTCTTTCATCAAAGATGCTCATTTATTGAAATTACTTCATAAGTCGCCTTAGCATAATCCTAGTTTCATCTATGCCAAATTTGGCCAAAAATATGCTTGCTAACGAATATATACCCAACATTTATTTGACAGGTTAGCATAAACAAAACTCGATACATACATTATTTTCAATGACAAAGCAAAAACAAGTTCTAACCAAAGTAGAATCGACGATGAGATTGATGAATTACCCTTGAATTACACAGATTAATTGCCCACTCTGCTTTCGAATATTTTGTGGCACTTTCTTTAGCTTCTCTTCTCTTCAAATGAATAGTGTTTCTTGCTTCACCTAATTTGATTCTCAGGAATTCAGTTTTCTGAATTGGATCCTGGTGCATCAATTAAAAGGGTGTTTTTAAATGTCATCAGCAAATGTAACTATTGCTTTTAAACAACGAGAAATTACCAAATGTTTAGGAATGTCTGGTTCTGTTGAAACTTGCATAGGTTCTAGTTCTTCTTCATCTGCATTTGAATCCAACAACTGACTGAAGTACGTTTCAATCTCTTCCGCGCAGTTCTCCCAAAGCTGAGGTGAATTCGTGCTTGTTGAAGAAGAAGGCGAACTAAGAGGACTTTTTGTATTTTCTGGTAACATTTTGACAATCCAATGTCTAAAGCTACCCTTCTTTTTGTTTAATTTCGCCACAATTTCACCTTGATCATCTTCTATGAATCCCTCGTCGTTTTCCTCTTTCAAGAAGAACAATTTCCCTCCACTTGTCAAATATAATTCACAGAAAACGGGCTTCTTTCGTTGAATATGTTTCATTAGACTTCCATATTTCCTTCCAAAAGAAACAACATAGCTTAGTATATTGTTATAACTGCATGTTTTTTCATAATATAACACAAGTGAAAAGTTGAAGTCACCATACAATGATGATTTCAAGAATGAAATTCCCATCACTAGTTTTCTTATTTGAAGATCTCTTATCAGTTGTAGGATTCGCTTGTGTATCGGTTCATCATATTTTTTAATGTTTAGAGTTTCTGTTTTCACCTGTGAACAACATTTAAGAGCTTTGTGTCAGATATATATTTTTCAGAACGGCAAATGTTAGTTGTTTGTAGCTGATTTTCTCCAAGTTAGTAATTAAACAACAATGACCGGATTTGAACCCGGGGCCTCCAAAGAGGCAAAACCTCCCACCTCCCTCTTGGACCACTAGACCAAGATCTCATTCGCAACTTTGTGTCATATTACTACAACTAATTTATACGAATAAGTGCTTGGAAATGTGTTCAACATTACTCCAAACTTTATTGTGTATATATATATATCCAACGTCATACACTTTTATTGTGTGTGTATCTAACTTTTAAATATTACAACCATCATATGTATCCGGGGTACTTTTGTTGACGTGACGCACATATAATTTGCCACACCACTAAAAGTGTCAGATACATACAATTGAAGTATTTGAAAGTTGAATACACACAAATACACAATAAACGTGTCGTGTTAAGTTGGATACATACAATGGACTTTTTGGATTAAAGGTAAATTAAATACATTGCCAAACATACTTTAACCCTTATTTAGAAGAACGTTTCTAGTTTCTAAAAATAAAAATAAAAACGTTTAAGAACACAAGACCTTGCCACAAAAAGCTATGTACTGATCTAGAATCTTGTTGAGTTTCCCTTGCTCATATTTATAAAGAGAGTCAACACTCTCATCATTGACATAACTTGCAGGAAGCTTTCCATCTTTAATCAACAAACCATATTAGTCAAAAGCATAACAAACAAACAAATCAAACAAAAAAAAATGGTCAAGTCTCGAAATATATCAAAATCAGAGTTCGAAATCTATAGTATGTATCGAACTTTAACCGAATTCTGTAATAAAAAGAACTTACAATATGTGTAAACATAGTCTCTATTTATATCTGCATGAAGGATAACAATTGATATTTGATGAGATGACCATTTTCTAAGTGTCCATTCAAGAGTTGCAAGGCCTTCTTGTACATCATTTCCAACTGCTACGTACACTTTCTCCATCTTCTTTATGTGATGTTTACTTACCACTAAATCTTATCAAAAAATATGTATGATATATATCATATGTCAAGATGAAGACTTTCTTGATGGGGTTTGAATTATGAGAAAAGGGTATTAAAAGTTTGATTAAATAAATCCAAGAATATGCAGGCCAGTATATACTTGTTACTTTCATAGGTGAAAGGTTGGAATTTGTTGTACTCATCGTCTTTGAAAATAAGATAATTTCTCTTTGGAAAAGTCAAATGTGGTACTGTATATATATGTGAGTGTGTGGCATATTTATTGGACGTTGGTAGCTATTTTGTTATTTCTAATTTGTATGTGTATATATTGTAGCACCAAACAAACCACGACAAGCGGTTTAGTGACATTGAATCATCTTTTCTCGCACGAGGTCTTAAGTTTAAATCTTATCTAAATAAATATCTTGGGATGGTTAAAGAAATGGCTAGATCGAATAGAAAGTGTTAAATGGCAATGGGTTGGAATGTAAAATCAATGTCGAACTTGGGGTGATGCTTAGGGATGTATGTGAACCACATGATTTCTTTTATCCATAGTGTAAATTTTGTAATATTTTTTATTTTCATAACATGTACTGGATTTAAGAGAAAAATACACGTAATCTGAACATTTTGTAGTTGTTATTCGGTCCTGAATTCGGTAAGATTACTTACAAAACTGTTGTTTAACTAATGTGGGATTCATTGGAAAGATGAGAATGGATTTTCTATAACCGACCCCATTTTGCAGTTTTGGAAAAACGGTGAATTGTCATAATCTATTCATAACTTTGAAACACATGCTTTCAAACCAAGCATTTTCTATCATGTTTATCCCCATTCCATGGTTCTCAAACCTTAAATCTAAACATGCCCTAAAATAGTTTAGGAGAACCGCAAAATGATGCCTTAAGTTGATTTTTGATCAAATTATATACTTCGTTTTAGTCAAAATAATACCAATGTTTATCAAACTTATAACCACGTTTTTATTAATTTGTATATTTTCGAATTAAAACAAACTTATACTTTTTAATTTTTGATTTTCATCTGGTTCTGTTATCATTATATAAAAATTTTCATTCATTATAAAAAAAAGAGTATATTTCTATGTTCAAATCATTATGGAGTGTGAAATGGAACAAGTTTTTCTATAATGATCAATTTGTGTTGTCAAAAAGTGTTTAGTACCCTTTAGTTAATTTCAAATGTTGGCGTGATGGGTTCGTATAAACCTTTTCAAACGTTGAATACAAAGGTTGGCTTTCCTTTTTCTAATTAAGTATATTATTAGTATAGTATCTATAATACTTTATAAAAATTCTCTGTTAAAAAGTTGAAAATTTCTATATGCGAAATTATCATTCCACTCTTAATGAATTAATTTACACCATCAGTCTCTTATCTTTTAAAACATCTCCACTACCCCTTTACATCAATTACCAACACCACTGGACGCCGTCACCACCACCACCAGTTGACGTCATTACCACCAGTTGCCGCCACCGTCATCGTATTGCACGGGTACCCTCTATAATGTTTAATGATTTTATAAGGCCACATGTACCCCGACCACCAATTATGTAATCCGACCACCCCTTTTGGAGCGACGGTCGCTCCTAAAGGGGTATGCGGAAAAGTTAACCTCGACAGCATACGACAAAGGAACAGTAACATTCCACGTACCCCCCTTTAGGAGCGACGGTCGCTCCAAAAGGGTGTGTTCCAATAATTCATTCATTCATTCATTTTCACTTCACCTTTTCACCTCTGCATTCATTCATTCATTCGTATTTCAATTCTTTTCACTTCTGTCACCACCAGTCCACCACAAACCATTTCTCCTCCGGTCAGATTTCTCCTCCGGTCACCACCAGTCCACCACAAACCACATTACAAGCCATCACTGTTTATTATTTTAGATGGATTGCTTGGAGGACATTTTCTTAAATCCGAATGCGCC
>JAOEHQ010050587.1:0-20091 GCA_025447715.1 Asclepias incarnata
GAAAATTAAAAAGTCGTTAAAAGTATATCAAGTCGCATCTCTATGGAAAGAGGACGAAATTTCAAGACTACCCATGGGTTTTTTTTCGTCTATCGATGTACGGTTTGTGAGATAAAACAATTTGAATGAATCGGGTGAAAAAGAGGAGAGAGAAAATAAATGGTTTAGCAAGATTAAGATCAAGGGTCAGGATGAGTTCTTTTGTTCTTTTTTTTTAAGGGTTCCCAATCTACCTTGCCCCTATATATATATATAAGTAACAACAGCAACAAGCCTGAAACCCCCAAAAATGGGTCGCAGGAAAACCCCAAAAAGGGGTCTACGGCGACGGTTTAACAACCCCCAAGCAAGGACTCGCCGGCGCATGCAAACAAAGCCAACAACTTCTGTTCACCGCCAAGAAAAACCCCCAATCGGAGTTAACTAGGCTCACCGGAAAACCCCAACAAAGGGTGTAAAAACCGCCGGAAAAAGCACCAATAGGTAAGGACGTTGGGAGTATCGGTATGTGGCATCAATTTCAGCAATATATAGCTAAGAAAATAACGATTAGTTGCCTCAAATCGCTAACTCCCCTAAAAAAATTAGATCGATCGAATAAAGGAGAAAACCCCAAGGAAAATAACGGTCAACAAAGTATGCACCCAGCATTCCTATTAATCAGTGTGGCCACACCAATTTATACTCCATTTAGTGATAACGATGTTTCATCGATGAATGAGGGGTGGATCCGTGGATATACCGGCTACCGGATATTGGTGTCGATGCTCCATATCAAAGACACCCTTCGACCTTATAAGATAGCTTGTTTGAAAAAGAGCCCCACGTATGATATAAAAATTTAACCGTATGGAAACATTTTAATATGTTTCTAGAGTATTTTGTTTGCTAACCGGTACATCCTATATGTATTTTTAACAGTAAAACAACATATTTATTCAAAAATCTAGTGACATATCATCCCATTTTTTTATATGTATAAAGAAAGACACTGATGGTGAAATACCTCAATAAATATGATTGTCCCAGGATGTTTAATGGTTGTCTTTGGACATCAAACCAAACAGATTGTCCATACAAACATTGGGCAATCCTTACTTGGCTAGCATTGTCTTGTCCTACATGATGTCTCATTGTTCTCCTATAATACACATATATATATGGTGGCTCTTCAATCTTGCCAGCTTGTACCTATTAAGTACTTTGAAGTACTCCCCGGTTTTTAAAATAAATTGAAAACAATTTAGACTGAACGGAGTGGAGCGTCCAGTTGGACGACTCCCATCCTTATCACTGGAAAGACGCCAGAAACACTTCCCCCATTGGGCGACTTGCACCAATTCACCCCCCCCCCCCACCCCCGGCCAAGACCTGCAGCAGATGCCTCCTGCTCTTTCTATCTCATCCCCACTTTTACACTTTATTATATATCCAATGATACACTGCCACTTGACGGAAGTCCCCTACCCATATGAGTTGCTGCACTCTTCCAATTTGGAGTAGCAACTTTGGGAGTGACATGACGTCACATGACGGATGTCCTCCCATGAAGGAGTTGTCTCACTCCTCTTAGTCTTAAAAGTCATTATAATCAAATATTTGATGCATCATTACTTTTTATATCGAGTCAATATGTTTTGGATGGTATTTTTGTGCCCAACTTAGTTTAAGACACATATAACTCATTGTTAAAAAATCTATTCTAGAAAACCGTTATGCCCTAAGTAGTGTAGCACTTTTATGTTAATAAAAAATTTGAAAGTCTAAGTCAACGTGTAGTCGTGTTCAAAGTAAAAAGAATTGGTATTGGAGGAAAGAGTATGATTTGACTTGGTATTTAAATTGACTCTAGGGTTTGTCTTTGAATCAATTATTTTCTTTGTCATATAACTCAAGAGTCCAGAGTCCAGAGAACACTTGCCATTTTGAAACGTAATCCATATTAGTTAATTTATTTAGGTTACTCGAGGTTTTAACAAATTAATGGTCACATAATAAATTAATAATTATGTACATTTCCCAATAGCGTTCATGTTGGTTACTGCACAACTTTGATGCCAGAGACGTTTCAAGCCGTTTATACGTTGTGTCCATCTATTTCTACCCCCTTATTGTTTATTTCTATCATTTTTATGTTTTAAACAGTTGTACGGTATGCAGAATTAATTATACACCTTTTTGTCTTATATGGTGGAAATAGCACAACCCTTATACGTTTTGTTAACAAATTTTATATCTTTAGATTTTCTTTTCCCAAAAATGTAACAAAATATTTGGAGTTGTTTAAAACTTGACAAATGAGCGTGATAGTTATGTATATTGTATGATTTACGAATTGATTATGTATATTGTATGATTTATAGGTTGGCATTAAAACAAATCAATTATTTGTATCTTTTTGTTCATGATTTTTTATATTTTGTTACTTATTTATTTTTCTATTTGTATATATAAAAATAAAATTAGAGGATACGTTAGCATATGATATTATTATTAGCTAGAGTAATCAAAATAGTATATGAAAAGTAAATGTCTACATATGTAAATTGAAATTGTTGATTTAAAATATAGTAATTTAATTATGTATATGTTTCAAGTGTATATAAACAATAATATAAAAATTGTTAAATAACATTATTTTTATAGTAAATTAGCAATTTTAATTTCAAAAGATTAATTTATATATTGATAGATATGGTAACAATATAACTGTTCGGGGTCAAGTTTTATCTTTAAGGATCTTGAATTTAAGGATCCTGAAGTTTATGATCACTAATCTGTTTAAATGTTATTTTGTCTCCGAAGATAATTTATATTGTAGGATCTTGAGGCAAATCATTATATTGAAAATCAACACAAGAATAACACGAGAATAACAAGACTTATGGTTCAACTTACATAAGAAAAGAAAAGGTCAACAAGGACGAAGTCAAAGGCATGCAAATCGGATTCAAGTTATATTCAACACATGCAAATAAGCTTCAACGTTCATGAAGATGAAGTCAAGCCACGTCCAAATGATGCTCACAATATCTCGGATATTGTGAAAGTTTGTTAAACGCTCTTGGCTAGTCGTAGTACTATAAATAACGAGGCTTATGATCGAGTTAGGGACATCATCTAACACACACTCACTATTCTATTTTCTCTAGCTCATTAATTTCACTTAGTTCTCGATCAAAAGTGCTCTTTAGCTTGTATTGTCTTTACTTATCTTTAATAAATTAAGGCAGGAACGATTGTTTCCTCTCGGGGTTTTTATGCCGGCGAACCTGTAAAAGATCAAGGGTTTTTTCTCGTCAACAAATCATTGTGTCGTTATTTTTAGCTTAACTTTATTTTCAAAGTCTTATATCTTGATTTACAAACGTATATCTTGAATATCTTGACAAATATCTTGATTTTAATACTTAAATTGCATCGACATTGTCTTTCAAAACTCTATTTGATCATTTACATTGATTTCATAGTCAAAGCATTTCAATATCTTGAAAGCAATTAGCACCTAACCTCACGAATGAAAGTATTGGTCACTTAATTATCTTGAGTTTTCTTAATTGATTATCTTGAGTAATTTTTGCCCAAAACAATAACTATAAGAGTTTAATTATACTAGTTATATTTGTCTACTAATTAAATAACATTTTAATTATATATGGTATCTAGAAAATAAGATTTATTAATATAGACTAAAAAGAAAACATGTCGCTTAAAACTGTACCATGTGTCGATCAAAGAATGATTCGATTCTATTTTAATATATTGGTAGAAAATAAATAAAAATATATGATCTTATCGCTTAGAGTATAAAGGTCTTATAAGTCAAGTGAATACTCTAAAGTAATTACAAATATGTGTAACTTGATTAATGAAGGAACAAATAGACAAATGGCAGTTGTTTATGGCACCCTATGTGTTATTGTTATTATTATTATTATTAGAGTTAGCATACGTGTTGTTATTATTATTGTTGTCGTTGTTGTATACATAAGCAGAAGCAATAGCACTAGGTAAAAGACTTAGTTTTTGGTTACGTTTCGGTTTTGATTAATGTTTCATTTTCAACGAATGTTTCAATGTTTTATTTTGTCTTTTTTTTTGCGAAGGAATTGGTTTTGGGTTACGTTTTTCGGCGAAGTTTGGTTTGGTTCGGGTTAAGTTTTTACCGGCGAGGGTTCGTTGGGTTTTGGGTTAAGTTTTTTCTGACGAACGTTGGTTTGGTTTTGGGTTAAGCTTTTTCGGCAAGGGTTGGTTTGGTTTTAGGTTAATTCTTTTCCGACAAGGGATGGTTTAGTTTTGGGTTAAGTTTTTTCCGGCGAGGGCTGATTTGGTTTTGGGTTAAGTTATTTCCGGCAATGGTTGCACTTCTTGCGAAGGTTCGTTGGGTTTTGGGTTTCGTTTTGAGGAAGCATTATTCCAGATTAAAGGACGAAAACGTCTCACGTAATAACTTAACGGGTCCAATGTAACGGAAGTTAAAAAAAATGGATCATCGATGAAACCAAATTGAAACGATACAACCAATGGAGTAAATATGAAATGTCATGGACGATTAATGAAATCCGGCCAAACCACATGGACCAACCCTGTAATTTACTCGAAAGAAAACTAGATACCAAACTACCAAAGTACCAAACAACAACGACAAGGCAATATTCCCTTAAGAAATGATGTAATGATTTAAGAAATATATTGTTCTACAATTTTTGAAGGGATACGAAATGACATATATTTACAAAAATGAAGTGGAAATTTTTATGGTGGTGGTTAATTTGTGAAAATGGGTTGGGTTGGGTATCAACCAACTCAAATAAACAAAGTGTAAAAGGCATAACAACAAAACTCTCTTTGCCCCCACCATGTGCAAAGGTTCTTCCATGCATTTTAAAACCCCTTCAAAGTTCAAACTCATCATTAGTAATTTCTTCCTTCAAGCCACACTATATTATTTTTATAGTTGTTAGTGTTGGATTAATGTATTTTGATTTCATAGTCGTATCTATATTATCTATAATAATCATATGAAGTATAGTGACAGATTTGAGTTATTTGAAGTGAGAATAAAAGTTGTGAATTCGATTTACTTCAATTATGAAGAGTTGTACAAAAGTTTTCAAATTATAATCATTAGTTAGTTATAAATAAATGTGCATTTTCTTTTAATACTTGGGAAAAATAGAAAGCTAGAATTGCTGTGTCGTTAAAGTTATAAATTATATATATATATATATTTTTAACGGCAAACAAAATTTAAGTTTATTACTATAGACTATAGTTTCAAGTTGCTAGTTGAAGTATAGATTATGAAGTATAAAATTGACATTTAATAAAATCAAATAAAGAGCAATGACACCTAATAAGTTGTAAAGTATAATTTTAAATCAAGTTCCAAAGATTGCCAACGTGCTAGATGATAATAATGGGTCCATGGTAGTGAATGACAACTTAAATTTGCTACATTTCCGGATCAACAAAAAGGGAAATTAGGTTTTTTTTTAATTAATTTTGTTTTTCAAGTAAGAAAAAAATTATATATCAACCAAATGCTAAGTGTCATAAAACACATGAGATATAAATTGATACAGCGTTTTTTTAATCCAGTTTGAATCCGAGACAAAACACAATCACGATGCAATTTATGTTAGGGTAAATTACAAGAATGATACCTGGCGTTATGGTAAAATTACATTGGCAGTACCCTGAAATTAAAAATTACCCGAGACGCACCCAATGTTTGCAAAAATGCACGCTTACCATACCTCCCTCTAACGGAGCCTAACGGATCGTTAATTCTCGTCATGTGCCGCTCACGTGAAAGGATAAAAGACTCTTTTAACCCCATTTAACTTGTAATTTACCCTAATTTTTTATTCCTTTCTTCTTCTACCACACACAAACCTAAAATTCTAAAATCAAATAAATATATCCACAAACAAACAGATATACATATGAACACAGACATATACAATTGTTCATATGAGATCAAGTAACAAAAAATCCCAAATCCAATATACATATAACAACCCACACTCATTCATCTTTCTCTTTCTCTCACACACACATCGGGGAAACAAAAAAAAATCCCCAAATCGTTATTTGATGATATTTATATCTATATACCTATATCTATATCTATATATATACATATATATATGTATCTCCGATCTATACATATATATACATAACCACCGCAAAGCCCTGTAACATATATATGTACGTCTTCGATCTATACATATATATACATAACCATTGCAGGTCCCTGTCATTTGAATTCGCAGCTCGGTTTCGCATCAGATCCGCCCTCATCGGATTTAACTCTCTATCTCTCTCTCTCTCTCTCTCTCTCTCTCTCTCTCTCTTTTATTTCTCTGATCTGGTGTTGAATCGATGGCCATGGTGGTACTGAAGAATCTGGCGATGGTGGTAATATTTTAATCGATGGCCATGGTGTCATCATCAAGCTTTTTTACTTACTAGGTCTTGAAGAATCTGGTGATGGAGCTCCAGCGGCCGTGGCGGCGGCGACGGTCTGAGATAGCTTCAAAGATGAGACTGTTTGGAAAGCAGCTGAAGTAGTAGCCATTATTGAAGCAAACTATTGTGTTTTCTTTGTGTGACTTGAAAATGTTAATGTAGTAAACTAATAATATGTGTATATGTATTAGAGTATGTTGATGTTGATATGTATGTATATGTCATATGTGTGTGGATCATATTATATAATGAAATGAAAAGAAAAGTAAAAGTAAAAGTAAAAGTAAGAGAATGTGATGTGGTGGAAGAGTAGGTGGATGGCTTGTGATTAGTCAGGAAATAGGTGTCCTGGAAAGCTGATTTTTATTGAAAAAGACAATTTTACCTTTGCATGTGAGCTGCACATGACCATATTTAACAATACGTTAGCGTCCGTTAGCGGGAGGTACTGCCAGCGTGCGTTTTTGCACACCATGGGTACGTCTCGGGTAATTTTCAAAATCAGGGTACTGCCAGTGTGATTTCGCGATAAGGACAGGTACCATTCTTGTAATTTACCCTATATATTATATGTATATGCTTACTTGCATACTACTCGCGCAATACAAATATTTTTTAGGCAATGTTCGATGATTTTTATGGTGGTCGTCGCAGCCTCGTAAAGAGGTTTAATAGTATAAAAAATAACGTGATACATGTATCCTTTTAGAAATAAAAGAAATGTTCCGATAAAATACAAAATTATATTAAGAAATGAATTCATTAACAAAAACTTACGTTATGAATGATTTATATTATATTTTATGTATATTATAGTTATTAAAAAAAATTCATTATTAAAAGTTATACAATATATGTCTATGTGGACGGTTGAGGTTGATTATATATAATAGATCCAACAAATGCTTGAAGTTTACCAACCTACTCAAAGTTTTGCATGTTTTCTTCATTCATCACAAACCAAGTCTCAATACCATCATGCCTTATTGAATGTTAAGATTTATAGAGTTTTCGATACTAGAATTAGCAGCAGTACTAATCCAAATTGGTTTCCCCGCCCAAAACCACCTTCATTAAATCCAAATCTACACCAACTACTGTAACCAAAAAAGGAGACGGTATCATCGAGAGCAGAAGGAGCATGATGACATAAGAGATGAATTCTAGAATCGATATTACCAGATTGTAATAACCATGTAATTTGAAGAATTAATAATCGATAATGATAAGATGAAGAAGAAGGCGATGATGACATTGAATGTTCAATTAGGTTTTCTTATCTGGCGAATTCAATTGCAAGTGAATCTAGGTCCCCTGCCAATTTACAGGTGATTGTGATGATTGTGCAAATGATGGTGATGATGATGATGACGAGGATTCATTTGGTTTTGGGTGATGATGATGATGAGGATTCCAATTTACAGGTTTTTGTTAACGGAATTGTCAACAAAAGGTTTTTGTTGTTACTTATTGCATCATAACGATAATCCAAGAAATCCACATTCAAACAATACAACCAACAAAGAGAATGTCTAACGACATAATAGATAAACGTCTAAATAAATGAGGCAAGGCTAAGGCTAAAAGTCTTCATCAAAGCATCAATCTACCTAAGCCTCACTCTAAGCATCTTCAATGACCAACCAGAGGAAAACACAACATATTCAACAAACAAATATCAGCTTAAAAAGTCAAGTAAGATAACCATAGTTATATAAAACAGTTGTCAACTAAATCATCTTATCAAAACATTCGTACGTATGTCAAGCATTCAACAAGTATCATCAAGCATCGACAATATTAAACAATAGGAAAGTAATATTCCTACATGTGCCTAACCACCTCAAACATCGGATCATCATCTCAATAACATCTCATAATCATCTCAGGTTATGCCTTACAGCGTTATGTGACTTACGTCATTCATCAAATGCAACCGACAAATATGTGGAGGTGGTCGAATGACCTTCAAGGAACCTCACACCCAACATGATGGGTAACCTTTTGGGGTCCATCGACGTCGTTATGGATAGGCATAACCAAATCCAAGAGAAAGTCGTTTAGCAAAGCACTGTGATTGGTCCAAACCAGCCGGTAAACTCTATCATCGTGACCAAGCCAGTGGGGATTATCTAGATTACCCACTCGACTCCCATCGCAAGCACACTAACCCTCCGCAAGGGCTAGCACGGGTTAAGTTTAACACTTTCATCGCAGTTTATACTCAAGTATTATCATCTATGTTATCTCAATGTTATATTTACGCGTTTTAATAACATAGCTTAACGTAAGATCTTCGCTTGCTATCCGACCATAGAAGCTTAGGTCCCCTATCGTGCATCGTGAGCATGACAATCCTACAAGAGACTAGTGTACTACTTGTATAAGCCATTCACCTGTCAATCATCTCACAGTCCACATTCCAATCATATCAATCTATGCAACCATCTACAATATGCAATCGCATCTACAACATACAATCATCTCGACAACATACCAACTCATTGTTATACAATCATATCGACAACATATCTTCACAATAACATACGATCAACACAACGACCTAGCATGTATATCAATGTTTAACAAAGGTAAATCATGCATAACATCATCATTAATCATCTCAATCAATATAATCGTCTCAATCATTTCAACTACATAGCATGCATAACGTGTATCTAAACGTATATATACCAGGACTATAGCATGCATAATCAACACCCATGAGACCTCTCATGAGTTCCCATAACCCAACATACGTATGAGAAATCTTTTACAATTAAAAATCATCTTAATATTGTGTCCCTCGTGTCAAAAGGTAGTTATCTTACCTCTTGGAGCTTCATACACTACTATAGCAAGCTTACAAATCTCAACGCATAGGATCATTAAACAAACATAAACGGGGCTAAAATGACTCACAGAGCTTACATGCGCCGCATGGAAATTCCCATGCGTTTCATATGAGCCTCTGTCCAATTAAAGTCCCAAAAATGCGTCACATAGCTTCTCCATGCATCGCATACACCACAAAAACGAGTTTTGACCACCAAACAGCAGCTTATGCGCCTCATACATCTTGTATGCGCCACATAGGTTGCTCCATCGCTCTGATACCAACTTGTAACACCCAACTTTTTATAAATATGGATTAAATTTTTTTTTTAAATAAACAACCATTAAATGCGGAAACGTCCCGTTAAAATATAGTCATTTTCTAATGGAAATGTCAACAAAAGGTTTTTGGTGTTACTTATTGCATCATAACGATAATTCAAGAAATCTACATTCAAACAATACAACTAGCAAGGGGAATGTCTAACGACATAATAGATAAACGTCTAAATATATGAGGCAAGGCTACGACTAAAGGTCTTCATCACAGCATCAATCTACCTAAGCCTCACTCTAAGCAATCTTTAACGACCAACCTGAGGAAAACACAACATTTTTAACAAACAAGTGTCAGCTTAAAAAGCCGAGTAAGATAACCACAGGTATATAAAATGGTTGCCAATTAAATCATCTTATCAAAACATCCATACGTATGTCAAGCATTCAACAAGTATCATCAAGCATCGAAAAATATTACACAATAGGTAAGTAATATTCCTACATGTGCATAACCACCTCAAACATCGCATCATCATCTCAATAACATCTCAATATCATCTCAGGTTATGCCCTACAACGTTATGTGACTTACGTCACTCATCAAATGCAACCGACAAATGTATGGAGGCGGTCGAATGAACTAAACATGATATATAACTAAATTAGAATTCAAGGATGTCACTTTAACAATTGAATCTATTTGCATTTTAAGTTTTAATTAAAATTCAATTAGTTTTACCTTCAAATAATACTCAATATATCAATTGAGAATTACTTTGCCAATGAGGCCTAAATAAACTGATAATTGTTTGGGGACTAATGGCATGAGGGGTTTTACCCATAGATCGGGTTCAAAACCTGGTTGGGTCTTGTGGGGGGGTTTTCAATGAAGATTAATAGTGTATGAGTTTACTGTCTTTCAAAAAAAATTGAGAATTATTTTACGTTTTTAATAACCAACAATATAAATTAAATATTTTGTTATTATTAAGCTAGTTAGAGATTATCATGAATTTAAAATCAATAATAAAATCGTGTTATTTATACTAGTAGATCTAGCTTAAGTTTGTAATATTATTTAATTAATATTATGAATTTAAGATTACATAAATATGATATAATAAATATAATAATAATAATAATCTGCAACTATCTTTCAGAATGTAGACAACAGATTTTTATTTATGAATAAATATTACATGCCTTATAAAATCTATATATAAATAGGGGCAACTATAAAATAATCTATACTTACTACTATATAAAGCATAAACCCCTCTCCTTTTCTCAAATTACAACTTTGAGCTACCCAAAATACCCCTCTCCTTTATTTATCATTTTAAAATCTCCACTTGATATACATATAATACCCTTAATGAAATTAATTTACAACATCTATCCCTTAACTCCTAAAATAACTACACTACCCTTTTTACACCAATAACCTTTACATCGATAGCCTACACTACTCACCACCACCACCACCACCACCACCAGCCGTCGAGGCCACCACACCACCGCTACTGCCGCCGTCGCCAGCACCACGACCATCACCGTCGCATCGCGCGGACATTCGTCTAATACTTAATAAAATACTTTTTAATTATATATTAGGTAACTTAAAAGCATGATTAATTTAGATCGACTAAATACCACATATGTCGTTTAAATAAATGGTCATATATCCATCAATCAAAACGTCAATCCTGTTTTAATGTGGTCATGTGGCATTTCTTTTAGCTCGCTCAGCTTTTGTCCTACGTGTAACCCATATAAGTTCTGCCAAGGTCTGTCACATCTAGAACTACATAGTAGTGCTTTCAAAGTAATAACAAAAAATTAAAAGCTCCGCTAGGATTCGACGCGCGACGAACGGATTCAAAGAAAAGGGCGCTAGCCAACTGACTGTTGTTTAGCTGTGCTTTATTTTCATAGCCAGCCAAATAAGAACGGATCATTATCGTTAATACATTAAATCAAAGACTTCAATTTAATAAATGACTAAAGGATCATGATATAAGTATAACTGCGCGCTATACTAACTTTTAATTTTTAATTCTTTTTTTTTTCATGGAAATGAAATAATAATAATACTAATACTCAAATACATATTATAGATTAAAAAAAATCTACATAGAACAACAAACAACAATTAAATATGGAGGGCCCTTTTCTTTTTACATACTCAACCAATTACGTATATCCTATAATAATAACACGGTTCATAATAAACAAATTATTAAATGGATGCATTTGTTCATTTAATTCATTTTTATTTTACTAAACGCAAATCAAGTTATTTGATATATATATATTTTTTAAGTTATTAGATAGATGCTCACGCGATGCAGCAGTAATAGGTGTGTGGTGGCGGCGACGAGTAGTAAATGTTATTAATGTAACGGTAATTCATGTAAAAAGGGGTAGTGTAGTAGATGTTATAAAATAATTCATTAATAATATTTTTGGTAGATCATGTTTGTTAGGTGTTACGTGTGTTGATTTGAAAAGGGACAATTTAGGTATTATTAATTGGACCCACTTTTTGAGATTATCACTGGAAAAAAAAAACTAATTATAGTTTGTAAAACATTAATTGTTACTTTAAGTCAAGTTATCATAGTCAGTTTTTGATGTTTCGATATAGGGTGAGCATGGTCAAAAGACCGGCCCGCCTTGGCCCGAATCCTGAAAAATCTTGAAACTCAAAACCGAAGCTTGGCCCGTTAACCTATCGGGTGGGTTGATTCGGTCCCGGGTTTAACCGGGTCGAGTTCGGTCCTAAAGGACTTGGCCCCAGTTTTGTTACAAACCAAACAACAAAAGTCGTTTATAAATAACCAAACCGTGCCTCGCACGGGTTCTAATCTAGTATATATATATATATATATATATATATAATAAGAGAAAATAAAGAACAAAGTTGAAGATCTATTGCGAATCACTACAATCATCTTGCCATGATTCCTCATTCTGGGAAGAATATTCTGAATTTGTTGAATCAACTTCGTCATCAATAAATCCTTCATCCATGACATCATGGTTTTGGCTCGGTCTTTAATGGATTTAGGAAAAGGAATTGTTTATTGCTTAATCAAAATACAAACATTACGATGAGCATAAATAGGCAGAAGCCTTGCTAAACAATCTCCTCTAAACTAGGAAAGGATAGACTAGAATATATTAACTAATAATAATATTTGTTTCCTTTATTCCCCCTCAAGATGTAGCATGTAAATCGGTCATGCCAATCTTGCCAAGAAGGAACTGATGCTGCTGTGTAGTTAGACCCTTCGTGAGTAAATCCGCCAATTGCAACTTGCTACTAACTTTCATAGGAACCACTTCGTTTGATTCAACTCGTTCTCGTACAAAATAGCAATCCATTTCGACATGCTTAGTTCGTTCGTGAAAAACTGGGTTGTTCGCTATGTGTCGAGCTGCTTGATTATCACAAAACAAAGGTGTGGCTGATGAAATGTGAATTTGAAGCTCACTTAACAACCAACGTACCCAGAGAATTTCACTAACGGTGGAAGCCATAGCTCGATATTCGGCTTCAGCGGAAGACCGTGACACGACTGATTGCTTCTTTGTCTTCCAAGAAATAGGACTTCCCCCTAGCAAGAGTAAATATCCGGTACGGGATCGTCTAGTGTAAGGACACCCCAACCAATCAGAATCACAGTAGGCCGTTAAAACAGGATCGCCTACTCGAGCAAGAAGAATACCCTGACCCGGTGTAGCTTTAAGATATCGTAGAACACGATTAGCTGCCTCTAAGTGGACACTCTTTGGATCTGCAACGAATTGGCTTAAAATGTTCACTGAATAAGTGATATCTGGCCTCGTAGCTTGAAGATATAAGAGCCTCCCAATTAAACGTCGATATTGGTTTGCATCAATACTTTGTTCCTTCTCTTCCTTGTCCAATTTCAGCCCATGTTCGATTGGAAATGCACTTGGTTTACAACCGATCTTGCCACTGTCCTTTAAAATGTCGAGCACGTACTTTCGTTGACTTAAGACCAACCCATCATTGGTTCTTGCAACCTCTATCCCCAGGAAGTATTTTAAGACGCCGAGATCCTTGATACTAAACTCTTGATCAAGCTTTGTCTTGACTTCTTGAATTTTATTTAGACAATTTCCAGTAATGATAACATCGTCCACATAAATTAGGACTACAACCATAATACCTTCGTTATTATAGATGAACAATGAATGATCAGCCTTGGATTGTCTAAAATTCGAACTTACAAGAAAAGCGGCAAACTTGTGATACCAATTTCGTGAAGCTTGTTTCAAACCATACAAGGACTTCCTTAAACGGCACACTCTAGTTTCATTGTTGTTGGAGAATCCTTGAGGAATCTTCATGTATACCTCCTTATCAAGATCTCCATGCAAAAAAGCATTGTTTACATCGAGTTGGTGAATAATCCAATCCCTCTTTACTGCCACGGCTAGTAGAGTTCGAACTGTTACTAGCTTAGCCACCGGTGCAAATGTGTCGTGGTAATCCACACCCGCCATTTATGTGAATCCCTTGGCAACGAGTCGAGCCTTATACCTTTCAATTTCACCATTTGGTTTGAACTTGATTTTATAGACCCATTTCGAGTCTATGGCTCGTTTTCCTTTGGGCAGGTTTTCCAAACTCCAAGTGCCATTCTTCTCTAGAGCTTTAATTTTCTTTTGCATTGCTTCACGCCAACGAGCATCCTGTGAAGCTTGTTTAAAAGACTTGGGCTCATCATTATTAGTGATAGCCGTCAAGAAAGCCATATGATTAGTGGAGAAATTCTCATAAGAAACAAAATTGGAGATTGGATGGCATACCGTGGAGGCAACTTGATTGGATGTTGACGTGGGATGTGTGACCGAAGGTGGGACTTGTACCACAAAATCTCTGAGTTTCAATGGCTGTGTCTTTGTACGAGTTGGCCTAGCATCCGTTTGGGGTTCAACAACATCTACATTCTGGGTTATTTCGGCCCAATCATTGTTGGGCTGTTCTTCTGTTTCAGCACCACCAAGGTCTATATTTGGGCCCATTTCACTGTTGGGCTCAGTTTCTTGTTGATCCGATTGCCCATTTAGAAAATCACTTGAAATGGACTCACAACTACATTCATGATGTATCTTCGGTTCTTCCATTTCCGATTCAGCATATTTTTGTATGTTTTTGAAAGGGAAATTCATAAGGAGTCTTATTTTTAATGACTTTGGATGGGAGTCGATTAATAATGTAAGCTGCCGTTAAAACACATTCCCCCCAAAACCTTTTAGGAAGATTTGCTTCAAATCTTAAAGCACGGGCAGTTTCAAGGAGGTGTCTGTGTTTTCTCTCTACTACACCATTTTGTTGCGGAATGTAGGGACATGAGGTTTCCAACAATATTCCCTTTTTATTATAAAAATCCATCATGTCGTTAGATGTGAACTCCCCACCATTATCACATCTAACTCTCTTAATTTGTTTCTTAAATTGCACTTCAACCATTTTATAAAAATCTTGAAGACGTTTGCTAGCATCACTTTTGTGTTTAAGTAGAAATATCCATACCGCTCTACTAAAATCATCAACTAAAGTGAGGAAGTAATTCGCCCCCGTATATGATGGAACCCGATAACCCCCCCAAATATCACAATGAACTAAATCAAAAGGAGCAACAGTCTTAATAAAACTAGAAGGAAAAGGCAATCGAGTATGTTTTGATCTAGCACAAGAATCACAAAAATTACCCAAATTAACGGTATTAGTTTTGATAAAAATCCAACTTATTAAGCTTTTCTTTTGAAGCATGTCCAAGCCTCTTGTGCCATGTTTCAATATTGACAAGCATAGCCTTCCTTTCTTGAGCCATCTTCATCCGGTACAGTCCCTTTCGGCATCTACCCACACCAATCAAGTTCCTCCTTTGTAGGCCCTGCATGATAAAAAAAATCAGGAAAGAAGGATATGCAACATTGAAGATCGCGGGTAAGGCGACTAACGGAAAGAAGATTAAACTTAAAATCAGGAACATAAAGAACTTCATCGACTTTTATTCCTCCCGGTAGGACGTGGTCTCCCTTTCCTTTGATTGGAATGGATTCTCCATTAGGAATAACAACAGGGGGTTCAAAAGGGGTGTTCTTTTTATTAATAAGAGCATTAGATAAATGTGTGATATATTCGGTGCATCCCGAATCAACAATCCACTCACCCATCTCATCTTCTTTACCTGCCATGTTCGCCATTGGTTTTACACTTCCTGCCTTACCTGTTTCACTGAAGTGTTTTAGTAGCAGTTGATAATCCTCCTTGGTCAATCCCGGAATGGGACATAATTCGGTGACAACAAAAGCCGCCTTAGCCTTCGGTTTTCCTTTTTTCTTTCCCGGCCACCACTCTGGATATCCAATCAACTCGAAGCATCCTTCACGTGTATGACCCTCCTTCTTACATTCAGTGCATTGCTCACCAGTCTCCTTCCCAGCCTTCACGCCATCTTTTCCTCTGTTTCTTACTGGAAATTGATCCCGTTTTTGTGTAGCCTTGAACGCAACAGGTTCCGGCTGTAACTTTCCTTCTCCTGAAATACCTCTTTGCCTCTCATCCTCAACCACTAAATGGTACGCTGTTCCGAGAGAAACAACCGGTTTGGTTGCCAAAATCTGTGTTCTGATGACAGTGAAATCGGCATCAAGCCCCATAAGGAACTCATAAAGACGGTCCTTTTCTTGGTGCTCATTGATCTTCTTCCCAATGTCGCATTCACAATTGCTACAAGTGCAACGTGGAAGTGGGTGAATGGACTGGGATTCATCCCACAGAGACCGCAATTGAGTGAAATACATTGAGACAGAAGCGCCATTCTGTCGAGTGGATGCTATCTTCTGTTTTATCTCATATGCTCTAGGAGCACTTTCCTTTCCAAAACGCTCGTTTAGATCCGCCCAGATTTCTGAAGACGTTGTTGCATACTTAACACTATCCCGTATGTTCTTCTCCATTGCGGTTGATAACCAACCTTTTATCATTGCATCTACACGTATCCAAGGCATGTAGTCTTTGGAAGTTTTATCCGGCTTTTTGATCGTTCCATCTACAAACTCGAATTTGTTTTTGGCAAAAAGGAAATTCGTCATCTCCTGATTCCAATCAGCAAAGTTGCTGTCTGTGAGGACTTCATTGACATGTAGTTGTTTAGGATAGTCAGAAGGATGAAGGTAATAAGGTGAGCTATATGTGATCTCACCACCAGAACTTTCTCCATCTTTGTGTTTGTCTTTGTTTTGGTTTGGATCATCGCCTGCCATCGTGAGCGATTGATGAAGGGTTATGTGGATTTGGTTTGGGTTTGTTTTTGCTCTGATACCATAATGGATTTAGGAAAAGGAATTGTTTATTGCTTAATCAAAATACAAACATTACGATGAGCATAAATAGGCAGAAGCCTTGCTAAACAATCTCCTCTAAACTAGGAAAGGATAGACTAGAATATATTAACTAATAATAATATTTGTTTCCTTTAGTCTTCTACTCGATCCCTCTACAATAGTTGAGCCATCCACTAAATCCGGCGGAATAACACCTCTCGTAAGAAATGGTGGATCCATATCCACATCAACAACTAGATCTAAGTGTGGCTCTTGTTCTTGATATACTTCTTCTTCCTTTTGTATAGGAACATCATAGAGTGCATGAGGGCTGCTACTTTGCACTACATGCCCACAGGTGCATAAAATACTTGTTTAGCTTGCGATGCGAGTATGTAGGGTTGGTCTACAGGAACCATTTTCGAGACATATTTACACTAGTTAATCCAGATTTGATGGACCAACCACTTCTAGTCTTCAAATGTAAAAGTGTTGCAATAAATGAAAATTTTGTATAATTTTGCGTCCTATATATAGGTCTTGGTGTGATTTATCCAATAATCTACGAAGGGTCTCTAAATCTTTGTGTAAATCTTTGGCAACATCACCACCATTTTTTGCCAATCATCTCCCCATGTACTTTGACCCATATTATCTATTTATCTAAGATCTTATCAAGGTTATCACCACTTATACCATCATTATCCTCGCATCCTCCATCTAAGGATATATCATCATCGCTATCTTCCAATGATGGATAAATGCTCTCTCCCTCTCTCTTAGACGTTCTCACACACACCACACCCCATTTTCATCAATCTTGCAATACTCAAAAGAAAAGTTAGTGGTTTAAATTTAAGATATTTTGAAGGTAGAAAATATGATTTAATCATATCAAAACATGCTTTTGACTGTCAATTTTTTTTTGGTAAAAGGGGATTTACTCAGGTTATTATATATATCAATAAAAAAGCAAGCGACAAGACTAAGTGTCAAGTCGACTTTTACAACAGTCGTGCAACATGTGCACTCAACCATAAACCAAAAATGCCAAGAGTGACAAACCACTCAGCATCAAACTAGACATACAAATTTAGAAACTAACAGCCCATACAAATTGCAAACATAACGAATACAAATTGCAAGCATAACAATACAAGACTCAAGTAGCATGCGTATTCGCTAACGAAGCTGGAAGATCCCAAGCACTCAGAAACCTTTCAACACGTCTCGTTTTCTTGTAGCGGCACATAAACAGCTTTAGTCGGACCATATGAATAATCTCAGTCGCCAATTGATCCGCCGATCTTTTAATATTTTTGAACAATCTAGCATTTCTCTCTTGCCACACAAAATAGACAGCTGCCCCCAAAATCAGTTTAGCAACTACAGCCGGCATGGAGGAAGACTTAGATAACGGGATGATAGCATTCAATATAGAGTTCCAATCCTGTGTCACATGGTTCAATTCTGCCTTTGTCTTGACTTTGTTCCACACCTGAGTCGAGTAAATACAATCAAAAAACAAATGAGCATGAGAATCTTTGTTGAGTCTCACACAGCGAGCACAGCAATGTCGTGACCTGGGTTGAGGAGTGAGTATCCCAGAGTCTCATCCTATCTTGAGTCTTCAATTTCTGTTTCATTGCTAACCATAACACAAATGCATGCTTTGGTATATTTTGATTAAACCAAACAGCATTATGCCAATTCACCATCTCATCCCGAGGTCTAATATCTTCCCAAACCGCAACTACAGAGAAATCCTTATAAAAGCCATTCCGGTCTCTCCAGTACAACCGATCCGTTTGATGGGTATCCAGTGAAGGAGCTTGAATATTTGGGAACCGAATAGACCAAGAAGCAGGCCACCTCCAAGCATTATCATTTACAATGTCGACCACCTTTGCACTAGTTTGGAACCCAGCCAAAGTAATATCTCTATACGAGCACTGGGCTTTACCAACAAAATTACCGACGGAAAAAATCCGTCGCAATTACCGACGGATTACCGACAGATATACCGTCGCAACATTGTTTAAAAACTATGAATCAAATTACGACAGATTTACCGACGAATTAACGACGGATTAGCGACGGAGAAACTCCGTAGGTAATTTGACGGAAAAATACCAACTTTACCGACGGATTAGCGACAGATTTTTTAAAAACTATTTAACAGTTTTTATTTTAAATAAAACAATGTATTTACCGACGGATTACCGACGGATTTAATAAATTAAGTAATTCGGATTTAACATTTTAATTGATTCGGATTTAATAATAAATTAATTAATAATTTACCGGCGGATTACCGACGGATTTAATAAATTAATAATTCGGATTTAACATTAATAAATTAATAAAAATTACCGACGTGGTTTTTATCTACGGATTTTTTCCGTCGGTAATCCGTCGGTAATAGTCGTTAGCGACGGATTACCGACGGATTTGACCGTCCGTAAAGCCCATTTTTCTAGTAGTGTTTGGAGGAAGGGGAATGTGCGAAGGATGGGGATTTGAAGGACGATCTGAATGAGGATGTATCACCAACGGTTCGGTTAATGGATGAAATTGACACCTGTGGGGTTGAAGATGTTGAATTAGTTAAGGATTCGCATGTGCATGGTTTACACCATATGGATGATGGGGGGTCAGAAGAAAACAAAGAGAATAGTGAAGTGCATGCGTCAGAGACATCATTTGGTCATGGTGATTGCGTGAATAAAATGCAGGAAACTAATGAGGATAATGGTTTCCGATCAGTGTCCTCTTCGTCTGATGCTCACTCGATTAATATCGGTGGTTCTAAGCGTGGAATAGAGTCGCCTTCTTCAAGCCTTGATAGAATATTACGTTTGGGAAAAACTATTGGTTTAGAGATTCCTGCGGATCACAAAATTTTGGAGAAAGTTGTTATAGGGATTAGAGATGGGTGGGTGGTCAAATGAATGTGATGTCGTTGAGTATTCGTGGTTTCGGGGGGAAGGATCCAAACAAGTTGTCTAAGGTTTCTTCCATGCTTGCTAAACATTGCGTGAACTTTTGTGGTGTGCAAGAAATGTTTATGTCGTCTGTGGACTTGTTAAGGCTTCGTAAATTGTGGGGTAATGGACAATTCGATTTCGCGTGTTC
>JAOEHQ010050598.1:0-20085 GCA_025447715.1 Asclepias incarnata
CCCCCAAAGGTCACCCACCACTCACTACATCAAATGCGGGGCAAAACCTCACTCCCACCCCTTGCCGCACTATTATTTGATGGCGGCGGTGTTCATTTGCGGCACAACATCAACCCCTCGCCAAACTTCCATACGTTGCCATCGCTCTTATATAAGTTTTTCTTTTGTAAGTTAATTAACTTCAAGTACCTTTTCTGTCATGTGAGCATCATCTTTTCATTATCATCATCTTTTGTTTTCTCTTTAATCTTTTACCTTTAACTTTAATATCCCATTATGCTCCACAATACCTCACAATATATCCAATCAATATAAAACAAAACAAAACAAATAATATAAAAAAGAAACCAGACTCACATCTACCCCATTCACTTTTAGTGAATGAAATCACCTACCCTCTTCACCTATAAATTTCACTTCCCCATCTTAACCCTTCACCTTTCACCCAACTTTTTTTCACCCATGCATTTCACCCACCCTTAAAGATGCTCGTATATATCGGTTTACTTTACTTTCTTAGACCATCATTAACCCTTCACCTATACTTTTTCTTGCCACGTCAGCTTCACCTTCTCACCCTTTTCACCTTTTCTATTACCCCTTAACCCATTACCTACCATTTGGACCCCACCTTATATGTAATTTAAGACCTCACTATACTTTACAATATAACCAAATACCCATTCAAAATAAAAAAAAACAACAATAAAAAAAGAAAAAAAGAAAAGAAAAGGAGGTCGGTGAATGAAATCACCGACCCACTTTCACCATTGAGTTTTACCGGCTGCAATTAAAGGTTCGCCTACATTCACTTTCCATTTCACCAACCTATGTCACCGACCTTTACAAGTCGTCTTATGATCGTGCTTTAACGATGGATTTCACGTTAGATTCATTATCTAGCCTTCTCCTCGTAATCAGCATGGTGTATACTATTTTGCCCGTTCCACCCTTCTCAAAGTGGCACTAGACGAACACCGTTGAAACCCAATTTCACCCATTTTTCCAACTAAGAAATATCATACACGTGTCAGCAACTTTTTGCAAGTTGTCAAGTCATCCAAACAACATCAATCTTACCTTGTTAGACTATATGGAGTGGGGCGTCCCCACTACAACCAAAACTAGAGGAAGCAAAGGAAGCTCCTTTGCTGATAGACTGCACATAGCAGAAAAATGATTAAGGAGAGGCTTCCAAAAGAAGCCCTACTCCTCATAGTCTTACAATTGACACTAAAATATGCTCTAAATTATCCTCATCAAATTCACATATTGGTAGCTTGTTGATTGCAATATTTAAGCATGTTCGTTCAAGATACTTCAAATAAATTCATGGCCCATCCAATAATGACAAACGCAATTTGTGAGCGAATCTCCTAATTCACGAATTACATATCTTCCAATAACTATAAAAGAGCCCCATAAATTCTTTTTTGAAAAAATCACAACCATTGGATGAAAAGTAAGATTGAATTGTAACCTTTGGATTGATTTGATGACTTCATCTTCCTTTTTTAGATTTTTACTAAATTACTAAATGATTTTAAATAAAATTAATTAATTACAATAAACCAATCATTTAATCAACTAACTAATTAATACTATATTTATTCCAACTTAAAACCTAATGACAAATGTTGACTTACGTTTCTTCTCCTTTCTTTTCTTTTTTAAAATTTATTATTAATATTTTTTAATTTATAATAAACTATATTTGTTCTGATTGATTTTTAAATTTTATTTTGGTTTTGTTTTCGTTAATATGTTTTCAAAGTTTAAATGGTTTAAATTTTTTTTCTTTTCAATTTTTATATATTTTTTTTATTCTTAATTGTTTAACTTTTATTTCATTTTTTCATGTAAGTCTAAACAATTGTATACTACTTTTTATTTATGGTTTGTTATATGTTAAATTCTGTTTCAATTTACTATTTGTATCATTAGTGATCTTACCTTTGATTGTAAATCCAATAGTCCTTGGTAAAAAATAAGTATTTGTAAATTAACCCATCTTAATATGTACTAATTAACTTGACATTATTTGTACTAAAAAGGTCCCCGGACAATGTGTGGTGGTGGATAATTCTTAAAATTTTTTAAATTTCGGGTAAATCAAATTCAAGAATAAAATTTGTAAACTTTAATTAGTACATGAAGCAAGTGGTGTGACCGGCGAACGGCTTCGCCGGACGTTGACTTAGGGTTATTTAACGTACGAGAATATAAAAAACTGTGATTTTTGGCAAAATTTATAAATAAATTGATTAGGTAGAATAAATATGAAAATATATGTTTAGAACTACCAAATTCATGTCATATACTTTATAACTTTATAATGTAGTATATATATAATGTTCTATGTTATTATGTAAAAAATTTAACACCATAACTTAGGAAAAGTTGGCTTCCAACATTTTACTTTTATTTGTTAAGATAAAATTAATTTATGTTGATATTAAAATTTTTATATAACTTTCATAATTATAGTATAGTTTTTTAAAGGTTAACCAATGTAATTAAAATAATTACATATGCAATTAAGACAACATATGTCAGACCTCCCGATATTCACGAATAATTCACATTTTTCTATAAAAAATAAATCTATAAATTTATGTAACTAAACAAATATAAAACATATATTTAGTTTTGTTACAAATTACATATATATATATATATATATATATATATATATATATTTAAACAGTCAGTCGGTATTCGACATCATGGGACACATCACCATACAATTGTGAAGCCCTGCACGTACTCTACACTACGAGATGTAGACCATGAGCCATTACAGGTGATTCAGGGAAAAATCCACAAGCTTGCCACTCTAGAAAGTCAAACACAAGATATTTGGAAAAAATCAGGGATGCATCTACCAGTTGAGCTGGCTTCATTTGCAACACAAATTAAATATTAAATACGTTGTATAGCACATTTATGATATCACATGATAAATATTTGTTATATGCATTTTTAGTTATACTGTTAATATGTTAAGATATTTAAATAAATGATACTAATTATTTGTATATAGTGACTACAATAATTTAAAAAAAAAATGATAATATAACCATTTTTAACATATTTTTATCTACATTTGTCAATATTTGATATTATGAAATAATAACATATCATTAATTATATATGTTTACCCGCGTATTACGCGGGATAATAATCTAGTTTAATTGAAAATATAGAAAATAAAAACATAAAGTTAGAAAGAAAACGTAGAAAGGAAGAAAGATAAAAGAGAGAATGTATGTATAAAAAAGAAGGGGATAACATATATACAGTTAACTGTATATATTATGCAGTTCTTCTCACATCCCTTTTTACTTTTCATCACGTGACAAAATTCATTTTTAATCCCTGTGAGAGCAGCATGGCTGCTGCCCGCTGTATACATGATTTCCCCAAAAAAGAATTCATTAACCAACTATTTTGTCAAGAAAGTCTTTAATTAGTGTGGGTTTTTTGAAAATATGATTTTTGATGGGTATGAAATCCATAGCGTGTGCCAAATTTTACTAAAAACATTTTACATTTAAAAAATGATATATTTTTAAAAAAAAATTTTGCTTAATAATTTTTCTAACGACTTGATCATAACATTTGATATAATCAAATGATAAAATTAAAAAATAATTAATTAATTAAACTTATCATGCAATCAAATTGTTAAAAGAAAATTATTAAAGAAAATTTTGCATTTATCAAAAATCAAGTGGACCAATCCTTAATGAAAAATTGAAAATACAACATAGTGGTTTTGGTAGTCGGGTCGCAATGCGAATATCGTTGATCATTTGTTTTCATATATCCATATGGAACATAGTCTTGGAAAATTTCATAGGAATACACAAGTATAAATTAATCAAAAGTTTCAACCCATTAAAATTAAACATAATCAAGGACGAAGCTTTTAAGGGGTTTCCCTTCTGTTCTTTTGCTCGATAGCGTAGTTTATTTATAATTCATTCAAAAAATTATTTTTCTTATTGTTATCTTTTGGTTACGTGACATTAAACACCCCCCTCCCCCCTTCCTTCAAATTATTTTTGTTTTGGTTTATTTATACGTCTTGTGTATTTTAGCCCCTGTTCTTTATCTCAAACTTTGCCATTACAATTAGTCATTTAGGAAGCCAAAATGCAAAGACACAAATTTTTTTTAAATTGAGGCAACATCAATACGATATTTGTTTCTTTCCTAAAATCCTAAAGGATTGAAATTAACATATTTTAAGTTGAAAAAAATCAATAGTTTTTTGAAATAAACACGTGTTTTCACTCACATGTGATTGTATGACAAAATTATAGTATTGTTTTTTTCTACACTATAGTACTAAGTTGAGGGGGTCGTGCCCACTCTACTTAACGATACACCTCTGATCATGAACTCATCCTTTGACAATTAGAGTCGTGACATTTCATTCCAAATCAAGTTTAATCATCTTTGATGATGCTAAAGATGCACGATTCTAATAGCAGTCATAAAAAACCCTTTTACCATTTTTTAGTATATTGGTAGTTCATTTAAGAATTAAGATTATGATATCATAAATTAAACATGATTTTGTAGTTTTGTACATCAAAAAAATGATGTAAGGTGTTTGTACACTAGTAACCACTTCACGTTTTTAAATTTGTACAAAGTATGTTGTACAGTTGTAGTATCGACAAACTTCTTTATCCAGACACATCGACACAAATCACATCGGCCTATATATGATTTCTTTGGAAGGTTTTTTTTTTTTTTTTTTGATAGGCAAATTTTACTCAGACGCGTATGATGTGAGTCCTAACGCTCGTTCGAAGGGTAGCCATTAAAGGCCTCTTATTAGCCTTCCCATCATACCACCTCCTTGTGTTAAATTCCGTCGAGGAGAACTCACCAAGGCTCGAACCCGAGACCTTGGGGTAAACTCCTCCGAGGCCCACTCCACTGTGGTTAAGACAATATCCCTGGCCACTTGAGCTAACCCAAGTGGTTGGAAGGTTTTTTTAATATAGATTGTAGATCCATTCAGAGTGTTACTTCAATAGGAAGGGTCCAGTTTTACAAAGCCCACTTGTGGGGGATGTATATACTCACCACCTTGCTTTTATAATTGCTTTGAAATTATATTTTCCACTATCATAGAAAATAGTAAAAGATATCAACAACTTTGCGCACACACACACAAAAAGGAAAAACAATAAAAAAAAAACAAAAAACAGGTAAATGTTCAACGAATTTTACAACGATATATCAAAATATTTTTAGAGGATATTATTACATATGTTAGTTTTGTCTTAAAACATCGACTTATCTGCATATAACTTGACATGAAATTATTTATCTGGGTGATAGGGGTTTCTCATCGAAGGAATTTTAAAAATTTGTAAATATCTAAAAGTGCCTAAAGATAAAAATACGATTGGAGATGGTGTTAGAGACGGCCGTGATTCCACGCTCATATAGTAGTAGTGGTGAGAAAGTTAGAGGGGGGGACATCACGTGCATATGCGGTGACATATATAGAAGCTCACTTGTCCCGTACTCCAACTACTTAGCTTGACCATCACAAAAAAGTGTGTGCAGCCTTAACACTGATCAACTAAGTAAGATGCATAGCATATATCCCACTTGATTTTCCCACCAGCATCTTGTCCTCGTTTGCTCTTTTACAGACATTGTTGAATTATTGATTGATGTTGTCTCATTAAGCATTAGATTAGACTTTATCCTATAATGTAATCGTATAAGGTGGCAACAATAAGCATTTTTGACATATTATTTTAACTTAATTAACTTTCCAGTTGTGACTGACTATCGCTATTGTTTGTCCATGGTGAGTTGTGGCAGTGGCGGAGCTTGAGATAAAGAGTAGGGGAGTCCGAATGTTACGGGACCAAAAAATAATCAGGGGACGAAAGTCACGCGACTCGGCAATAATATTAAGAAAAATAATTTTTCGAACGAATTACGGATAAAATTACATTACTGAATGAAAAACCGAGGGAGAGAGGGAAGAAAAAGAAAGAATATAGTGTAACATGAATATAAAGAAGAATGAAAACAATCTAAATCTAAACATATTTAATCGAGCATGATGCATTATAATTGATGTTATTACTTTCGGATGTGAATGAATCAAACATATTTAAACAAAATTTTTTCTATATTCGTTGGTTTAACTTAACGAATGATTCATGGACTTATGATCGAATATAAAATCGAACGATTCATGTTCAATTAAAAAACAAATAGTTTGTTCATGTTGTTATCTTTGTTGAACGATCTAAATCTAAATGTAAAAATGTTAAATAACTTGTGACAACCGTTTTCTTTATTCAAATCACATGACTTGATTAAAAAACGCTTTAAATCTCCCTCTTAAAATAAAAATATTTAAAATAAAAACCGCCCATATTTTGGTGTATAAAAACCCCCTTTCCCAATTCCCCTGAAACCCCCAAACACACACATTTCATACACCTAACTCCCCAAATTCCAAAACCCTAAAATGAGAGAAATCCTCCACATTCAAGGCGGCCAATGCGGAAACCAAATCGGAGCCAAGTTCTGGGAAGTCGTATGCGCTGAGCACGGTATCGATTCAACCGGCCGGTACAACGGCGATCAGGACTTGCAACTAGAGCGCGTGAATGTCTACTATAACGAGGCGAGCTGCGGAAGATTTGTTCCACGCGCTATTTTGATGGATCTAGAGCCTGGAACTATGGATAGTGTTAGATCTGGGCCGTATGGGCAGATATTTAGGCCTGATAATTTTGTGTTTGGGCAATCTGGTGCTGGAAATAATTGGGCTAAAGGTCATTATACTGAAGGGGCGGAGTTGATTGATTCTGTTTTGGATGTTGTTAGAAAAGAAGCTGAGAATTGTGATTGCCTTCAAGGTATATATTTATATATATCTACATCTATATATTTTTAGTATGATGAATATTAGGGTTTTGCTTACTTGATATATAGATTTTGATATGTGTATATAGTTTAGGTTTAATATTTTAGTTTGTTTATTTGTGATTTATGTTTTGGAATTGTTTCTAGATTCATGATTTATTAGTTTTTAACAAATATATAAAAAATAATTAAGAAAATATATGAATGAATGGAGAAATGGTTAGTAAAATTTTGAGGAGGAACATGTATCAATGATATTTAAGTGAATAAAAGGCTATTTTCTATAGCTGTAAAATAATTTGCTTTTGAAACACAAGATGTTGGCATTGAATGTTGAAAAAAATTTAGTTTTGGGATTTATTTGTGTATGATATGTTATTATTCTGATTTTGTTGGGTTTTAAACTGGTAATTTGGAATGTTATCTTTTGGTTTTATGGCTATGGTTACTTGGTTAGGCTTTAGTGCCGTGGTTTAGTTTGCACGTCGTTTCTTTTGTATGGTGAATTGGCGATGTCGGTTTGGTTCCATTGATGCTGTTATGTCTTTTAGGTATTAGTTCGATAGGTGTTGGCTAGTTGTTTGAGGTGTTATATTGTATCTTCTCGCGTCCCACTAGTCTTTAATGATGCTATGTTTGTCTTTCAGAAAAAAACGTATTTGATTTGTTGTGTTGGTTAGTTAATTAAGTCCAGGCAGCTTATGAGTTCCCATTTGGATTATTTGATATGTATAAGTTGATTGTTTGGCAATATATAAACGTATTGATGTACATGTTAGTCTATAAACTGATTCTTGGATTTTGTGTAACAGGGTTTCAGGTATGCCATTCACTGGGAGGAGGGACAGGTTCTGGAATGGGGACTCTGCTGATCTCCAAGATAAGGGAGGAGTATCCAGACCGGATGATGCTTACTTTCTCTGTTTTCCCATCACCCAAAGTGTCCGACACGGTGGTTGAGCCCTACAATGCAACCTTATCGGTGCATCAACTTGTCGAGAATGCAGATGAATGCATGGTTCTTGACAATGAGGCTCTCTATGATATCTGTTTCCGAACACTCAAGCTCACCACTCCCAGCTGTAAGTCCATTACTCGATCTATTCTCCTGTTTTTTCCATAGTGTCTGGAAAATTAAACATTTTCAAATATTACTTCAGTTAATGATGGTGGGTCATAAATCGTGATTATACATTACTAAGTGTACTGGTTTCTTGGTGTATCAAAACAACCTTATTTATGTTACATCTAATTAAGCTCACTGTTTCTTTGAATTCTGTTAGTTGTGACACATTTAACTTTTACTACAACCAGTATGGTTCCATGTGGGGGATAGTATCGTACCGTGGGCAGTACCCATCATGTGTACTGTCGCTCTCACATACCGGGGATTCAATGTGTACATTTAATAAACTTTCGGGTACAAGTTGAATTTTTTTTCTTCACTAATCTGCGGTACGGATTATTTCACCTTTATGTATATACGAATCACATTAAACATTTTGTCTCATGCAATGTCTAATTTGTTGTCAGCATCGGATTTATATATACATGAACTTAAACACCTTAAAAAAAATTTATACTTTTTTATTTACTAATATCAAATGATATTTCAATATTTTTATAAAATGTGAAACTATCTCTGATACTATTAAAATATAAAACCAAAATACCTGTGTCACTAAAAGAAGTACCAACACTTGCATATTTTCAAATTTTTGGAAACTAATTTTTTTTAATTGAAATATAAATGTTACTGAAGTATGTATATTATACATATACATATATATTTAATTGATTTAAATGAAGCAATTTTTTTAGTATAAAGTTAATGCAGTTGGAATTGGTTTTTGGGCTAGTTAGATTTATAGTTGTGATAAATGTACTGGGTCCGTCAAAGCACTAGTATTGTGGTCTTCAAGTCATGTGAGTGTCTAGTTATGTCATGTGATTCCCAGCCTAGCTAAGCATAGATTCCTTCTTTTCTTTTATCTTTCGGGGCATAAAAACAGTTGTCAAAATTCAGCCTTTCACGTGGTTTGTTGCTTGATATTACCAATCTTACACGAAATCCAAAAAGTAACAAAAAAGCTTTCCCATCTTAAAAAGTTTACCATCTGTATAGTGTGAGTTGATATTTTACACAAGTTTTAGTTATACGCAATATACTTTATATGAGTAGAAATATAGAATACGTTACTCTTATAAAGTTTACACAAAAGATAATTATAAGATTTTGTTGATTTTCATTCGTTAAATGTATCTTTACTCTTTTTATTTACTTGCTAGTTAAAGACTTTTATGTATTTAAATGTCATATATTATTAACACAAATTATTTTTCCCCGTTGTACTTGGTGAAATATTGTTTTTTTTACATTATTATTATTATTTAATTGGTTATTGGTCAGTGTACATGTGTTTTCTTTTTACAAGTTGCTCTTATTATCCGGTCAAGCAGGAACATTATTTTACAAGTTGCTAGTCAGTTTTTTTTTTTAAATTTTGTTGGGAAACCATTAGTTGAAAGGCTTGGGGCCATAAGTAACTACATATTTAAAACCTTTTTTTTTCTGACAGTAGATGGGTCAAGTAAAAAAAAAAAATTATTATTATTTTTGGCCTCTTGACTAATTGCAACTTGCTTTGGGAGTCATGAGTCATGACAAATCCTTATGGCTTGTACTCAATTGGTAGGATTTTTGGCACTTGTTTTTGTTTTTGATGATTAAAAAAATTTAATTAATTGCTTAATATAACAAATTCTTTTTCTTATTCACCGACAAGATTACCATATGATTCATATATTGCTATCTTTTGTAATGACTTTTAACAGTCGGAGATTTGAACCACTTAATCTCTGCTACCATGAGTGGCGTGACTTGCTGTCTCCGCTTCCCGGGTCAACTAAACTCTGATCTTCGCAAGCTTGCTGTCAACTTAATCCCGTTCCCACGACTCCATTTCTTCATGGTTGGGTTTGCACCCCTGACCTCTCGTGGGTCCCAACAATACCGGGCCTTAACTGTTCCAGAGCTCACACAACAAATGTGGGATGCCAAGAACATGATGTGTGCTGCTGATCCCCGCCATGGTCGCTACTTAACCGCTTCAGCTATGTTCCGTGGTAAAATGAGCACAAAAGAGGTTGATGAGCAGATGATCAATGTCCAAAACAAGAACTCCTCATATTTTGTTGAGTGGATTCCTAACAATGTGAAGTCAACCGTTTGTGACATCCCTCCAACTGGTTTGAAAATGGCTTCCACATTTATCGGGAACTCTACTTCCATTCAGGAAATGTTTAGGCGTGTGAGTGAGCAGTTTACTGCTATGTTTAGAAGGAAGGCTTTCTTGCATTGGTACACAGGTGAAGGAATGGACGAGATGGAATTCACTGAAGCTGAAAGTAACATGAATGATCTTGTTTCTGAGTATCAGCAATACCAAGATGCAACTGCTGACGAGGAGGGCGAGTATGAGGAAGATGAAGAACAGTACGAGGAAGAAGCTTAAAATAAATGGTCATTTGGGTGTGTGTCTTAGGTTAAGTTTGTTTTAGTAAATGTTTTTGTGGGATTTGGTTGGTGAAGGTAATGACTTAGTGTTGTCTCTTGAATGTTGACGTTTGAGTTGGTTGGTGTGTGTGCTATGGTCTCTTTAATTACAATTGCTAATGAATCAGTATCTACTGTTTCTGAAACATTATATCAATGCAGGTTGTTGGAGGCTACACTGTCACTGTATGTGTGAATGGTATATTTTTTTTTGATCATCCTGTTTTTACCAATTGCAGTTTATGTGGCCCTAACAATGATAACCTGCTAAATGGTTAGGTTATAAGACTACCGTGTTATATCAATGCAGGTTGTTGGAGACAATTTTTTAATCTCACAAACACAAACTCATCATGACACCGATGTTAGACTTAAAATCATTAGAGATTATCGGATAAGAAATGAAAGTCCAAAGCACAGCATGCCTTAATAAATATTTACTATTTGAAATCAAAAAATGAGAAACGTTACAAAACAAATCCATAACATATGCACATCAAATGTTATGATAAAAAACAGGCAGGCATATCAAACCATTTCGGCAAGAGTTCCATTTAGATTTAAAAAAAAAAGATCAAATCTTTCAAGTTAAACCATATAATGAATCTACTTTATAAAAGACAAGCACATACCCTCCAACTTACTATGTCACATAGCTGGCTACCTATGCTTACAACCGAGTCGAGCTTTTATCTGGAACCTCGCGCTCGATCCATCGAGTCGAGCTATTATCAAGTCTGAGCGCAAGCCTTAAATTCATACTTGAAATACTTAACGAGCAGAGCTTGAACCTTATTCGAACCATAATTGAGCAAAGCTCAAACCTGTATACTGAAAGCCTGTCAAGCTTTCGGGCCGAGCTCGGTTCGGCTTGATTGCAAGTTTGCCACCCTACACCCAACTAAGAGTAAGACCCCAACTTGGGAGATGAAGATGTTAATGTTTGTTACAACTATTTGTTGCAATCTATAAAACGTTACACTGAGTACTAAGTCTCCGTTAGAATTAGTGTGCTCTAAAATTTAGCCTAAATATTACAACGACATTGCAAGGTGTATACATTTCTTTGTTTTTTAATTTGGAGAGCTAAGGAAAGAAGGAGTTTTAGATTTTGATATGAAGTCGAAAAGAAAAAAAATTATACGGCAGATTATAAACAAAAGTGGGTTTAGAAAGTGTAATATTACAAGTGAAAGGGTGATAATTGTAACATAGCAAACTATACATACATACATAAAATTATTGTTGTTGTTGTATACATACATACATACACACATATAAAATTGTTATATAAGAAGGAAAATAATATATACTCTAACAAAATCCTTATAATAATTATATTATATAATATGATCATGACATTTCATAAAATCAAAAGATGATATTAGAATGAAGAACTAATGAATTACACTTGATATCGATGAGATTAGAAGAAATAATTTATGAATTACACTTGACATATAATCATGACATTAAAAAAATTATTAGGAAGATTTGATAAAAAAAAAAATATCATTACTCAGACAACTAGAAAAACATAGAAGCTGTTTGGTTTCCAGAATGTATAAGAATTTGATAGAATGAAATTTAAATTTTTTTATGTTAACCTAACATGATGAGAAAAAAATTTCAAATTTCATTTCACAAAATTTCCATACATTTTGGAAAACAAATGGCCCCATAGTGTTTTGAAAAAGAGAAAAACAAATATTTCTTTTTCTCTCCTTTACTTACACTCAGTCCATCCATCCATGTCTCAACCTTTCTTACTTTTACAAAGGCATTAATATATTATGCTTCTTTTTCTTTTGTTGTAAATAATAATAAAAGGTTTTGTATGGTTGATTTATTTAGTGCGACTAAAAAGGCTTTCTTTTGTATGTAGTTGATCATTACTGTTTTTTCTTTGGTTTTAAAGTAATGAAGAAATTTTTTGTTTGTATGTGAGTTGAGTCATATCAAAAGAGGCTCATTCAGATATATTCACTCAATCTGTATATTCAATGGTGTGTATGTTTAATTTGTTTTAGGGGGAGGGTTTTGTAACTATATATGTAATACATGTAATGTTTTGAGATAACGATCATTTCAAGTTAAAAAATAACTTGATAGGTCATGTTGCGATTTTTGTGAGTGTATAAATATATATGGTTTTTGCTCCAATTTTATATTTTATTAGTTTTTAACATGACCTATCAAGTTAGTTATTAAATTTGAGAGTATCTTAATCCAATGTTTTGTATCATTCTGTCGGGTTCCGTTTTGAGGATCAATGGGCTCACCTAAGAATTGAACTTAATTGAGAGTCATGTTTAAAACTTTAAATTACTTTGACAACGGGGACTCCATCATTAGCGCGGTAACACTGCCTGGCGCAATCAGCAACACCAACTCCACAATGAATTGAAATTTCTACTTGCTCATCTAAACGATATAAAATAAGTATAAAAAAAATAATCAAAAATCATATATAAAGTGTGTCTAAAATATGCATTATCAATCCTCATATACTAAATCTAACATACACAAATAATAATCAAAGGTCGTGGTCAGGGGAGGGAATGATGTGTTTACCATGACTTCACTCGTTGATAGCTTTGAATAGATCGTAAGTGCTTCGTTTGCTTAACTAGCTTTAACACTCTTCCTTAGATACGTGACCGAACACCCGCTCGTGACCCATATGCTCTGTCATCTAATTCCATATATCGTAGATGATTGTGCTTCCATATATCTTGAAATGAAGAACCAAATGTGTACAATAAAGAGTTTTTTTTTTCTCGGATAATAGAAGTTTAAGTTAATTTCTACCCTTTTTCTTTATAAAACATTATTAATTAAACATATAACTGAACAAAAAATAACTTTAAGCTCTTTAAAATAACATTTTCGAGTCATAGCTGGTTTTCTTTTCCTGTTTATGCTATTCAAGAAACTAAGAACAATTAATTCTTCAGACTTAAATGTTTCTGATCTAATATGAGATTGAAACCTGTAACTTAATTGTTACGTTGATATGAGGTTGTCCTAATTAAGTAGGAATTGAACTAGACAACATACTACATAAAACTAAGTATGACGTACAATTCATTCCAACCATCGTTATAGCCTTTCAAAAATGGTAAATGGAAATCTTCTCTTCCAAGTAAAGCTAAAGCAAGTGATCACCAACTACTCCATATATATATATATAGCAGTTATATATATATATATTGCAATATATAGTTAATTACATCCAAATGCATTACAATATGCTTTTGGTTTTGTTACATTCATTTAACTTAACAATATATATGTCATCGATCGGGTTAATTATTTGACAATATATATATATAATAACTTCTAGTTTTAACATTTTAATATATGAAAAACTTAGCATTTGAAGTTTCGGTAACAATATGAAAATATGACATTCAACTTAATTGGTATGAGTGATGACTCGTCGACTTATAGGTTGTGGCTATAGGTACTAGTCTCATGATGGACACTTTGTGCGGAATTTGTGTACGTGCAATATAGTTGTTTTTCAAAAAAATCTAAAAAAATAATAAACTAAAACTTATAATAATAAATAAAAATTTGAATATTAAACCATTATTAGAATGAACCTTTCAAGAAAAACAATACATTTCCAACCTTTGCATTTATTAAAAAAAAAAATTATTAAAAAACTCTAACTGGTTGAAAATGCTTTTGAACGTTTCTTTACTTCTTCATATATTTTACATTGATTATAGATCAACTTTCCACACGAAGCCTTTGAGTGAGGGTTCGAATCTTGCGAGCTCCATACACGAGGGATTTATAATAGATAAGTGTTTCACTGGTGCAGTAACAATGCAGGTTGTGAGCGGATACTGCTAAGATACCGGGATGAGGTTCCCTCCATCACTTTTTTTTTTTTTTTTTAAGGAAAAAACTAGATATTATATTATTTTAGGCTTTGATGCTGACGGACATTATAAGAGTTTTTATTAATTAGGCGTTATTAGTGGACTGTATAATGTAGTTAGAAAATTTAGATGATTCAAAATTGGTGTACAAATTTTTAAACATATCCTTATCATTATTATAGTTATTATTTAACAGCTTAAACATATCCTTATTACTTTATTAGTGACACTTATATTATATTTTAAAATAAAATACAAAACAAATGAAAATACACGCAGCACGTAACTAAGAAAATAAAATAACATAAAAATACATAAAGTCAAATGCATATGAAACCCGCGCAAAAAGATTGCATATATTAAGGCCCCCACAAATTCTCTCTATTTTCCGCTATATCTCATCATTCAATACGCAATCACCGTCACCTTTTACTTACAAAATTCAAACTCACACACAAATATATATATATGTATATGTAAATAAATATATAAATATCAATGTTATCTGTACTTTCAAAATTAATTAAATTGATTAAGAATTAAGCAAGCAAGCTAAACAAAAATGGGTTCAAAGTTTTTATCACTGGCGTGCATACGTGGGACGGGCGGTGATGGGTTGTCACCGCGGCCGCACTATCCATCTATGCCCAAGTACCCGAAAGGGGTAAAGAAGGAGAAGACAGATGATGATGATGATATGGAGAGTAATATGGAGGCAAGGGCTTTGTTTTCGGTCACGGGAATGACATGTTCTGCGTGTGCTGGATCGGTTGAGAAGGCGGTTAAACGCTTACCCGGAATTAAGGAGGCTGTTGTTGATGTGTTGAATAATCGAGCTCAAGTTATGTTTTATCCTACTTATGTTAATGTATGTATGTAAGGTTTTTTTTTTTTTTTTTTTAATTACGTACTTATTTCTATTGATGATATGATATGGAATTTAGGTTTAAGGAAATTATATTTGCTATATATATATAAAACTTTCCAATAATATTGTTATGATATTTTTGATGACGTGACAACTTAATTAATGGATCAGACCAGAAATTAAGTACCAATATTTAAAAATGTCCTTGGGGCATGGTGTGTGGATCGATCAGTGTATTTTTTTTATTTGAATTCAGAAATTTAAGGGGTGTTTGTATATATGTGTGTTTCTAAAGTGACTATAAGAATTCGGAACTATAAGAATTCGGAAAATATATATGACCATAATAAGATTTCCAACACATGAAAACTTTTTATCATGTATGTGCTTATTCAGATTAAATCATTTGGAGTTTTGAATAACCTTTCATTTCAAATCTTAGGCTATATAAGAAGTTGTAGTGCCTAATTAATCATTTTGAATGACCTTTCATTTCTGATAATTGTATCAAAGCTTTAAACAAGTTTTTCATGTTTGTATTTGTAGGATGAGACGATTCGTGAAACCATTGAAGACGTTGGGTTTGAAGCTACACTAGTTTTGGAAGAAACAAACGCAAAATCTACTCAAATGTGTCGATTGCTCATCAAGGGAATGACTTGCACAACTTGTTCTACTACAGTCGAGTCTGCTTTGAGGGCTGTCCAAGGTGTACAGAGAGCCCAAGTTGCATTAGCAACTGAAGAAGCCGAAGTCCACTATGATCCCATAATTGTGAGTCACAACCAATTCTTGAAGACCATTGAAGATACTGGATTTGAAGCCATATTAATTAGCACAGGGGAAGACATGAGCAAAATAGATTTACAAATTGATGGACCATGGAACGATAGTTCAATAACAATGATAGAGAAATCTCTTCAAGCACTTCCCGGGGTTGTTAAAGTTGATCTTGACACTAATCTCAAAAAGTGTTCCATTTCTTACAAAGCAGACGTAACCGGGCCTAGAAATTTTATTCAAGTGATTGAATCAACCGGCTCTGGGATGTTCAAAGGTAAGATATTTCCCAAAGGAGGAGGTCGGGATTCTCATAGACAAGAAGAAATTAATCAGTACTACAAATCTTTTATGTGGAGTTTAGTTTTCACTGTACCCGTGTTCTTAACCTCTATGGTGTTCATGTATATACCTGGACTCAAACATTTACTGGATACCAAGATTGTGAATATGATGAATGCAGGTCATCTTATAAGATGGATATTATCGACTCCAGTGCAGTTTTTTATTGGCCGAAGATTCTACACTGGTTCCTACAAATCATTGCGCCATGGTTCTGCAAATATGGATGTTTTAATTGCATTGGGAACAAATGCAGCTTATTTCTATTCAGTTTACTCTGTGTTAAGAGCTGCAGCTTCACCAGATTTTGAGGCCACGGACTTCTTTGAAACAAGTGCAATGCTCATTTCGTTTATTCTTCTCGGGAAGTATTTAGAAGTCATGGCTAAAGGAAAGACATCCGAGGCAATTGCAAAGCTTATGGATTTGACTCCTGATACAGCAACACTGTTAACTTTTGATACTGAAGGAAATGTTATAAGAGAAGAAGAGATAGATAGTAGGTTGATTCAAAGAAACGATGTGATTAAGATCCTTCCTGGTGCAAAGGTAGCTTCAGATGGGTTTGTTACGCGGGGACAAAGCCATGTAAACGAGAGCATGATCACGGGAGAAGCGAGACCTGTGGGGAAGAGAAAGGGTGACTCAGTGATTGGGGGGACGGTCAATGAGAAGGGTGTGTTGTATATTAAAGCAACAAGGGTTGGATCAGAAAGTGCGCTTTCACAAATAGTTCAACTTGTTGAATCTGCACAGATGGCTAAAGCTCCTGTTCAGAAACTTGCTGATCGGATTTCCAAGTTCTTTGTGCCTCTGGTTAGTTGATGGTTCCATAGTTCCATGTCACATGGTTATTGTATTGTTCAAAGATGAGTGTCACACTGTCACCTAATTAGAGGTGGCAAGATGAGCGGGTTGGGTAACAGGTTGGAAAGAGTTTAGGCTGAAACGGGTCAGGTATGTAGTACTGGTCAGTTTGGATTGACCTGCAAACATCTTTTTGTCCGTTTTTAAATAACTAAAACTGTTTCAAAACAATACTATGACAATTTGTCTTTATATGATTTAATGTTTGAACTGCTTTTAAAGGAAAAACGTTTTTAATAATATGATTTAGGAGGTCGAATCACTACAAATGGACTTTGTGCTTCATTCAAGCAGTTCAAACCCTTTGGGCGATTTCTGTTTTCTTAATTATTTGGTTTGACTGCTTGATATAAAACACAATGCAGGCCAACCTATATATAAATAAATGGATTGAAATCGCCACCTCTAATCTAACCGATATACTGATGCTACACATTTGTTTTTATCGGTTTTTCATTGCAGGTAATTGTTTTTTCTTTCTCCACATGGCTCGCTTGGTTCCTAGCTGGAAAGTTCGAGAGCTACCCAAAATCATGGATACCATCTTCCATGGATAGCTTTCAGCTTGCTCTTCAGTTTGGAATCTCTGTGATGGTCATAGCTTGCCCTTGTGCTTTAGGTTTGGCTACTCCAACTGCTGTAATGGTTGGTACCGGAGTAGGGGCTTCTCAAGGTGTTCTTATAAAGGGAGGCCAAGCACTAGAAAGTGCACACAAGGTCAGTTTAGTCATCTTCTCTTCCAATATCCTTGTCCTGTGAATACTACTACAGTTAGGAAACATGAAAGTTTGTTTGATCACTTTGGACTAAATTATGTAGGTGGACTGCATTGTGTTTGATAAGACCGGGACACTTACAATTGGCAAGCCACTCGTTGTTAACACGGCGCTGCTAAAGAACATGGTACTTAAGGAGTTCTATGAACTGATTGCTGCAGCCGAGGTACACTTTGTCAAGCAAACACAATTTAGTTTGAGTAAAATATTTAATGTTTACATTTACACCTTATTTTATAGGTGAACAGTGAGCACCCTTTAGCCAAAGCTATTGTAGAATACGCAAAGAAATTCAGAGACGATGAAGAGAACCCAGTTTGGGCAGAAGCACAAAACTTTGAATCCATAACAGGACATGGTGTGCAGGCCACTGTTCAGAACAGAGACATAATAGTGGGAAACAAGAGTTTGATGATAAAGAAAAACATTGGAATCTCCACGGAGGCTGAAGAAATGCTAATTGAAATTGAAGATTTGGCCCAGACAGGAATTCTTGTGTGTATAGATAGCCAACTCACTGGAGTTCTTGCAATATCTGACCCTTTAAAACCCGGAGCTCGTGAAGTAATTTCCATACTCAAGTCAATGAAAGTCAAAAGTATAGTGGTTACAGGAGACAATTGGGGAACTGCAAACTCCATTGCTAAAGAAGTCGGCATTGATGATGTCATTGCTGAAGCCAAACCAGAGGACAAAGCAGAGAAAGTGAAGGAATTACAGGTACAATTCTTATACAAGTCAACATTGTTTTTCAATAAATTAATACTGTTTTTCATGATGAATATTTGAACCAAGCTATGTTAATGATTCAGGCTTCAGGACATGTGGTGGCCATGGTAGGTGACGGGATCAATGACTCGCCTGCACTAGTGGCTGCAGATGTTGGAATGGCTATAGGTGCAGGCACAGACATAGCTATAGAAGCAGCTGATATAGTCCTTATGAAAAGCAATTTAGAAGATGTGATCACAGCCATTGACCTTTCAAGAAAAACATTTACCCGAATCCGTCTGAACTATATCTGGGCTTTGGGTTACAACCTTATGGGGATTCCAATTGCTGCTGGTGTTCTTTTCCCATTCACAGGATTCCGCCTGCCACCATGGATAGCCGGGGCTGCCATGGCCGCCTCATCTGTGAGTGTCGTTTTTTGCTCTCTGTTGCTGAAGTATTACAAAAGGCCAAGAATTTTGGAGACATTGGAGATGCAAGGAATAACGACTGTTTAAATGATTGTAAAAGCAAGATAATACCAAATGTGGCATGTTTTTTTAGGGTAAGAAAATAGTTTGGTCATGTGTATATGCAATAAAGATTTTATGTTATATGTGTATATGTAGTTATTAGTGTACAAAGATTTATGTTATTAAGGTTGTTTGATTCAAGTTCAAAGATTAAAACTTCATTACGCTCTTGCAAGTTAAAGATTTAAGCTTTCGTTGCTTGGTGCAATCTTAATACATAATCAATAAAACCGATGAAAATCCAGTTTATTAAAGCGTAAGGATGACAACATAATCTTGAAAAAGCGTAATGCAACTTAAAATACGGCAAACATTACATACTGAAGTTACACAGAAATAAACCAAATTTGGTCTTCAATAAAGAAGATCAAATGATCATGAAAATGAAGATGGAGCTTCTTATATGAGTGATCTCACAACTTTCAGATCAGTTTGCTTTTTCAAGATTCTGTTGCTGCATTTCTCGGTATCCTTTCTGTTGTTTATAGAGTTCCCCGTGAACATCGTCAAAATGAGGTGCAGTTGCACTCTTGAAGTCTTCAACCCACTGCAGAACTTTCTTGTAAGGACTTAATATCCGATCGTGATCCTCTTCAAGCAGAAGCTGAAAACACATGAAAAATTATGTCTCATTACATAAGTAACCGAAATGAAGGGGGAACAAAGAGGGAACTTGACCGAAATCTTTTAATGAGAAATAGAAACATAACATGTTACAATAAGTTTTATAGCATACCTCAAGTTCCATGATTTCACATACTAAGCTGATATCGGCTATGGATGGTTGTGATCTTCCACACAAAAACCGTCCATCTTTCAGCCAAATATTTTCTATGAAAGA
>JAOEHQ010050609.1:0-20082 GCA_025447715.1 Asclepias incarnata
TATTCGTTTAGTCAAACTTCCCTTCTTATACAATTACCTTATTTACTTATCAATTTTATTTATTATAATTTATAATTATGAAAACTAATAATAAAATGTTTTTAATTCATTGGAATATTATTTTCAATACTTTGTGCGGGTACTATTCTATCATTTTATTACACAAATGAACGTTGTCACGACACCTCGCACGCTGTATATTTTCACCGCCGCATCACACGATCATCCATTTAGTTTATTTAAAGCATTTGATCCGAGAAAAAACCTAACCAAACCGGATCCATATGTAACTACTTGAGTTGAATACAAATTAAGGAATTGACTATGTCTCGCTAGGTAGAAGTAATATTTATAAGTGTTACTTTTAGTTTCTTTCTTAACGACTTATTGCTTATGTTTTTCACTTTTTATCCATTATTGGTATTCCAATCCTTATCCAAGGTTTGATATTTGATAAGAGCAATGATAGATCTACAAACAATTTACAAACAAATTGTTACAAACACATGTGGCATGTGCTGTGGACCAATCAACCAAGAGAGAGAAAAAGAAAGAAAAAAAATGACTTAATTTGATTGGTGGAAGATTTATTTGTAAACTTTTATTTATAAATTGTTTGTCAACATAGTATTTCTCGATCGATAAAGATTTGGGAACTTGCACCATATTTGATAAAGTTACGGTAAAACCTCATATCATAACCTGGGCTTGTACCATTGGTTATTAACTTCACCTACCAACTTGTTGGTATTTGACCTTTTTTCATTAAATATCCTCCCCAACCAAACACCATTGCCTTACCTTCAGAAGATAATAATAATAATAATAATAATAATAATAATCAGCCCATATATATCAAAAGAAAACTAATCCATCTTTACACTTTGAAGTTGTTACAGGTGTGGAAGACCATGTTCAATACGTGCCTCCTTCTGAGCTTGTGGGTCAATTTGGAGCTGACTACTCGATTGAGTTGTAGTATCATTTTTAATCAATTAACTTCTAAGAGGACTTCTATTACAATGTTCCAATCCAAGATATAATGCTAAAAGTGAAGATTAATTCAGTTAAAACTCGATCATTAAGGGCTGCTTACATCTGATCTGATCAGGTAATATGAAAATAGCATAACTTGTTTTTTTCTTTCTTAAACCTAACTACGTGCCTATATCAGTATAATTAAACGATTGTCTTTAATGAAAGATAAATTTAGAGGTTTCAAGATAATCGGGTTGGATAATAGGTCAAAACATATTTGATTGAAACGGGTTGTTATTTTATCGCTTGAAATCTGGTCTTGTTGGTTAACCAGCAAACATTTTTTTTTTTTTCAGTTTTAAAATTCTATGTGTTTGAAAATGATCCATGAGGTTGGACGCATTAGAAAGAAGACTCTGGGCTACGGTCATCCCGATCAACCCATTTGACTCCTTTCATGGCTGGCTAGTGTTTTACCGGATTGTACGTCTGGCTACAGCTGAAATAAGAGAAAGCCCCTTTCCCGTTGTTGTCACTATTCTTTCTACAATTACCTCAAGCCGGGTTCATACCAGAGTAAGCAGTGAGTGGAGATTCCCCTGCAACGAGTCGGATGAGGGGAGACCCTCATGTCCGGTTCGGGGGTAGGGGAAAAGATAGTTTCCAGAAACGATGAGCACGACTAAAGTGGCTATACAATACCAGTCCATATCTGCTTTTGCGCCATGACAATCTCACTCGAATTACAGTCCTGCAGGGGAATCACCTTCACCCATGTTCTGAGAATATAAAATAGCTTGCGTGACTCATCCATGCTCCGAGAATCTAAAATAGCTTGGCTGACTCGCCATAAGAGAAGGAGCTCGGAGACTAAAGCCAAGTCAATTTCGGGCCACCAAACCTGTGGCAAGGAAATTCGGAAATGACTCCATGAATCGTCGGCTATTTAACTTGTTTGAGATGAAGTGAAACATAGTCCAAATCCATTTACTTTTTAAGTAATTCAGGCAAAATTGCCATGCAAGATATTTTAGGTATTTTTATGGGATTGAATTAATAACAGTAGCATCTTTTTTCTAAACAGGTAAACGGGTGAGGTTTTCCTTTTATGGGTTACCCAACTCAAATGTAGTGGCCTAATAGCTTTTTTGCATCTTTTTTTTACAATGGCAATTTCTCATCAAGATTATATAATTTTGTTTTTTGGTTTTGCAGATACCCTTTCGAACCGGTTTCAAATGACTGTGTTGGCGGTACTTCTTGGTCACTCTATCATAAAGTTGCAGAAATCTTTAGAAGTACTTGCATAAAATAATGAAGGGATGGTATTCGACCATCTCTTGCTTCCTTCAATGGGACTGAATAAAGCACCATTTATCTTTGATTGGAAATCTGTTTGCTCTATTGAGTTTCCATTCCAAGAACATAAATCTTCTTTAACAAGAGATAATCATTACCAACTACACACCATAAATGGATTAATTTGTAGCTTGCTTGGTGGAAAATTCGTTGGTACACACCCCTCATAATAGGCGTGCGTTTGTATTGTATGGGTTACATGGTTTGAATGGTAATTCGCCTTTGCAAACAATGGAAGGTGAAACAATCACCTATAAAAATTTCTACAAAAGGAAATAGTGTGATGTTGATATAAGTTTACCGGTGCCAAAAAAAATCAAATAAAAGAAAACTAACAGGACATAATCAGTATCGCACTATCGCATTTTGTAGTAATTTTTATAGGTGATTGTTTCACCTTCCTTTGTTTGCAAAGGTGAATTACCATTCAAACCATTTAACCCATACAATACAAACGCCTATTACGAGGGGTGTGTACCAACGAGTTTTCCACCAAGCAGCTACAAATTAATCCATTTATGGTGTGTATTTGGTAATGATTATTTCTTGTTAAAGAAGATTTATGTTCTTGGAATGGAAACTCAATAGAGCAAACAGAATTCCAATCAAAGATAAATGGTGCTTTATTCAATCCCATTGAAGGAAGCAAGAGATGGTCGAATACCATCCCTTCATTATTTTATGCAAGTGATTTCTGCAACTTTATGATAGAGTGACCAAGAAGTACCGCCAACACAGTCATTTGAAACCAGTTCGAAAAGGTATCTGCAAAAACAAAATTATATAATCTTGATGAGAAATTGCCATTGTAAAAAAAAAATGCAAAAAACCGTTCAGGCCGCTATATTTGAGTAAGGTAACCCAAAGAGCCCGTTTAGAAAAAAGATGTTACTGTTATTAATTCAATCCCATAAAAATACCTAAAATATCTTGGCATGGCAATTTTGACTTAATTACTTAAAAAGTATATTGATTTGGACTGTGTTTAAGTTAAATAGTCGGCAACCATAGTTGTTACACTCGTAAGAGTCACGAGTCGAGTCAAAACATAGTGAAAAAGAGACGACTCGTAGTGGCTTTTGAATCGGACAATTCGCATTGTGACTCAGTTCGACCCATACCGAATTGGACGAGTCACAAAAAACAAGAAGAAACCATGGGAGGAAGAAAAAGAAACAACCATAACGAGCCGCCGGTAATCGGGGGGAAGACCTGGAACATTGATTTAATGGTCGTTGACCATGTTGCATTTAGTGTTACAAAAGATACTAAATTTTTTTTTATTTGTTTTTATATAGAGTAAATTACACTTTTCGTCCCTAAACTTGGCACGATTTGCACTTTTAGTCATCAAACTAAAAAAATAGCAAAAAAAAACATCGAACTTGGCCCTTTTTTTGCAATTTTTGTCACCGCGTCTAATTTTGTTACTTTTCCTCCATTAAGTTGCCCACGTGGGGGTATTTTCGTCCTTCCCATTGATTCCATGATTAAAAGTGCAAATCGGTGTTAACTTCAGGGACGAAAAGTGTAATTTATCCTATTTTTTAACAACAAATGAAAATCAACATAAATGCCAATACATAAAGTAATTAACATCTTTGAAAAAACTAGATGTCGGTATCAATGTGGGTGAATAATACAAATTTTTAAAAATTCTTTATAATAATTAAAGATGGTTTAAAAATCAATTAATCAACCAAAAGTTTTAATTTATTATTAGAGATTTTATCTAACAATAAACAAAAAACATAAAAGAAATTTTAAGCATACCATTGACTTTCATAGTTTTAATTAACTAAATTTTTTTTTTACCAATCAACGCATAAATACCAATACATAAGTAACTACCATCTTTGAAAACTCTAGCCGGGGCGATTCTTTCAGAGCATTAGGCCACTTTGAGGGCCATTGGTCACCCGAGAGATGCTGAGACTTCACCCTGTGAAAGTGTTGCATGATCTCATTCAAAAGGGTCATTTCAAAATTGAAAAACGGGAAGAAAAAAAAAACAGCCGATGTCTCTGCATCTGTCGCTATTGAAGTGGAAGTGGAAGGAACCGTGTTCAAAGAGTCGTGCGAGACTCAAGATTAAAAAAATTGCTGAGAGACTTGCATCCAAGTCTGTTTTAAAGCTCATCGAAGAAAAATTTCCTGGCATACAATAACCTTAGATTTTTCATTAGGTTGTTTATAGACTAGCAGTTGATCATATGAAGGAGGATGTTTGTTTGGTAGATCCCCTATATAGCGGATGACTTCTATCTTACAGTAAATGGTATCGTATCGATTAGGAAGGTGTATTGTGGTCTTTCTTTTGGGGCTGCAGTTGCTTGTAAATGTACAAAACTCAAATGTTTGATGCCCTCATACATCCTTCTGACGTATATACAGGTAATGAAAAGTAAATTTCCCGCTTTTTGGCCCATTTCTATTCTGACTTTCTTTACTCAAAAAGCTAGGCAAATTGGGTTAATTGGACGTTTAAGTAACAAGCGAATATCCTTTGTTACCAACTGTTAGAATATAAAAGAAAACAAATGTTTGAATTGCAGCAAAAATTTAAGTTCAAATGTCAACTAAGCTTAAATTGCTGTAAATGAAGACAAATTTAACATTTCCATAAGGTTTCAAGATTAGTTTGTTGCATATGAAACGTTAAAGTTTTCATTCAGACTTAAGCTTATTATGGTGCAGATAAACTTTGTCTGAATCTTTCATTATAGCATTAGTTGCCTGCAATGGAGATTAAGTTTTCATTCAGCAAGTCTTTCATATAGAATGTCTACAAGTAGGCGCTTAATACGAATGTTAACAGGCCAATTAACTCCCCCAATATAATTTCTCCAAAGATGATAGCCAAACCCATTATGCTTTCTCCTTTCATATGAAAATTGATCGTTTATTCATTGAATTGAGAATGATTACATTGGTATAGAATGGTGCTCGGGCTTAACACTAGGTCTTAGATAATAAAGATAGCAGTTACCAATGGATCATAGATCAATAAATACTGTCACCACTAATGTCCGGGGCCCACTTGTAATTCAGGCTTATAAAATATGGCACCGGGTTCGTTCCTTGTCCTTGGCATGTTGGGGTATTGTGGTTAGGTGATTTACAGACGTCCGACTCTTCCACGTGGGATTGGTAGGTACCAAAATGATACCGAGGATTAATGGGGTCCCTTTAAAATACTCTTTAGACCATTCGGAATGAGGCGGTAAGCTACCCGACACCGCCCTTTTCCGCCGGACTTCCGCCCAGCACAGCGCCCCGAGGGGCGGCATTGAGGGAAAAAAAAGAGTAGCGGCAATGAAGTTCCGCCCAAATGCTCATTCCTTTTCATCCCAAATAGCCGTTAACGGCTAGGATTTTTTTTTTTTTTTTCCTTTTCTCTTATATAATAATAATAATAATAATAATAGATAGAGTGGATGTGAAGAAGAAGAAGTGGATGACGATGATGATGATGACGATGTGAAGAAGAAGAAGAACAGCTTACATGATGATGAAGACGATGATGATGATGAGCAGCAGTGTATATATATATATATATATATATATATACCAGTGTATGTATGAATTTTTGTTAGGTAAATAGAGTATATATATATATAAGATAATTAAGATAGGTAGATAGAGCAACTACTTTTCTTTTCTTTTCTTTTTTTTTTCCCCTTTTCTCTTATACATAGATGTATAATATATAGATAGATTACAATATTACTATATTACATATAGTATATATAATATAATATATAGATGATATAAATATTTATTTTTATTTATGTTTATTATTGGAAGTAAAAAATAAAAATAAAAATAAATAAGAGATGCCCCAAATGGGGATGCCTCACACCAAGAAAAAGTAGGGGCATCCCTTTTGGGGAGGCACCACCACATGGCGGAAGACGCCCCCATATGGGGGTGCCTCATACCACATAGTCTAACAGTCCTTGGTGAATCCGACGACTACATGCAATAAATAAATATTAATTTTTTGTAACTAGTATATATTAATTGTTATTCGATGTACACCTTCCTTCACCTACGATAATATAGTATGATTTTTGGGGGGTTTTGTGTTTATTTGGTGAATGATGAAACGAGGGTGTGGTGAGCCTCTACTTATAAGGGGGATCGATCGATCAATTTCGTATTTTCATACCAATATATGCATTCCTTGTTCGACTACATATCTATACTCCTATATAAAAGAGTAACCTCTCCCTCTTTCAACTTTCTATCTTTAAAATACCTAAATTACTCTTTAATTTCAAAAGCTTTCTTTATATAATTAACCAATATACCTAAAATACCCTTAATGAAATAATTTACAATATCTATCCTTCAACTCCTAAAATATATACACTATTCCCTTTTATATCAATTACATTTACATCAAGAACCACACCACCGCCGCAGACACCGCCATCACCACCCATTTCCGCCACCACTACACCGCCGCAGTCACGATCATTGTCGCCGCATCGCGCGGTCATCAGTCTAGTAATAATTATATATGTACCAAATCACCTCCATATATAGTAATAATTACGGTCGTTACATGGAAGGAGAAAGAAATTAAATCACTATAAATATAAAAACTTTTAAAGATTTGTAAGTAAAGAATCTTTTTTAAAAATAAATAAGTTTACATATCAAAATAAATGGTCTGTGATAACTTGGGGATGAATTCACTAAACCATTGATCAATGCGTTCACATTTATGCCAACCCTAGCTAGCTAGCGCAATTCTTCACACAAACATCAAAATCAACCGGAAATGAACAATGCAATAAAAGCATGGTTGGTGGTGTTTAGCATGGGCGTGGGTGTGGCACGATGGAACGGCCCGGTCAAGGCGCTTTATCATAATGAAAAAAGGAAGATTGTTTCGTCTTATAACAAGCATAATAATATTGTTGATCATCGGTCTACTAGATCAGTAACTTTTGGTTCTGAATTGGCAACCCGGAAATATAGATCAAAGAAAACCAAGCAGGCGGAGTCAATGAAGAAGGTTATGGATATGAATTGTTTTGGTCCTAGTACTGTTAGGTTTTAGCTAGGTTTTTGTAATGTCGTCTCTCTTTATGTAATATGCAATAGTTTTGGATATCCATGAGCTGAGATGTTATATGTTATATGTATGTTCTGAATTGATCGAAGTGATAAAATGTTTTTAGCGATTGATTACAAATTTTTTGACTGATGAATATAGACTTTGTGCTATGGTTTTAACATCAAATTTCACCCGAAAATGGACATTTTATTTCGTTTCTTAAACACTTAATTGTCTGACTTGATCCACTTTTGGCCTATCGCTTCCAATCGATAGTCGTAGAGACTGGAAAAGTGTTGACAGAGATTTAAACGATGGTTTGGCCTCGATCAGAGGAGGATGAGATGGATAATACATGGGTCAGCGATTATGCATTCATATATACATGTAGTCATGTACTAAGTGAGTATGTTACAACAATAATTCTTCAACTTTTTAGAAAAGCTATATAGTTTTTATTTGTGCAAATTAAAGAGCATTTTAGGAGTTAAGTTTGGTGAACTAGGACTTTTATTTGAATCATTTCTCTTTTGAAAAAGAAAGGGTGGATTGTGAATCAAGAAGAATAATGATTATAAGCTGGAAAAGTTATTTGGTGTTCGAGTTTGATACCTACTTAGTAAATATGAATAATAATGATTATATGTAAGAGAAAAGGAAAAAAAAAACTACGATGCAAAGTGAAGAAGTGGCGGAGCTACATGATGGTCAAGGGTGGTCGTGGCTACTCCACAATTTCTATAAAACTCTATATTTCTAATATTATTTTTATATATTAGTTTAATTCAAAGTTAATCGGCAAACTCACAACATATATACTTAAAATCTCATATGGTCCACCACATCTCATAGTAAAGATAAACTGTTTGACAACCCTTGGCTAAAAATCCTGGCTTCACCACTGGTCAAATGATCGAAGAATTTGCATGCACGTTGTAGTGGAAAAAAAAGTATATATTTTAAGTTGAGTTTGAATTTTTTAATTTTGTTATTATTATTCTGGTTATGATTTTGCTTTCCAGGTTAAGGTAATTTTTCGCCGCACCCTACACGAAATCCTTAATTATAACATAGGTTTGTTACTATTGTTTATTGCCAATTTCATAGAAAGAAACAAATCTAATGTAAAAATGATAATGATCAAATATATAATAAATATATTGTAATATCTGGAATATTTGAGTATTCCTTCTTTTGTGGAGTTTTTGCTTTTTTGAAGTTTATTTTCGTTAAATGCAAAGAATTTAATATATGATGTTGTAAACGGTATACCCAACTAATTGACTAGAATTTCCAATTTCATATGGAATAAGCATGAGAGTGGAGGAAGTGTCATGGTATGGACTATATATGTTGTCATGTTGTATAACATTTCTTCCATGGTGTTATTTCTGATGTTGCGGCAAATCATTGCGAACACTAATTTTGGTGAGTTCTTTTTACCAAATGGGTATATCTTACAGAAGTTTGCTATTCATAGTTTTTATGATTATAAATAAGGTGCATAAAATTGTTATATATGACGGTTGAAAATTATTGTTACGACTGGTTATTTTTACATACAATGTTTTGCTGCTGTTATTTATAGTCTAAGGGCTACGAATAGCAAAATCTTATTTTATATTAAAAATGAGTCTTTTTAAAAAAATATTCATAAACCTTTAGCATTATAAAATAATGGGATTAATCACTGATGTACCAATACATTTTTCTATTTGTATACGGTTGCATCATAAACGTTTTTATTGCACTGACTGTTCATCAAACTTTCAAAATCTGTTTAAAAATAACAGTTAACTTTCAAAATTTGTCACATATGGTTATTAGAAAGTTATCAAAATTAGAATTTTCTAATGACCATATATGTACAAATTTTAAAAGTTTAATGATCATATTTAAACAATTTTCTAATAACCATATATGTACAAATTTTAAAAATTTAATGATCATCAATGGGCTTATTGGGCCCAATATGCTTCTCAATAATTCGTTTGGGGATAACGGGCCTAAAATGCCCTCCTTTTTTATTTACTATTTTAAACATCTCCACTTGAAATACTTATTTGAAATACCTATAATGCCCTTAATTAAATCAAATTACAATATCTACCCTTAACTTTAAAATAACTACATTATCCTTTTTACATCAATAACCTACACTACTCGCCGCCGCCACCGCCACCACCAATCGCCGCCACCATCACCACAACCATCCGTCGTCACTGCTACTGCCGTCGCATTGCGCGGATATTCCTCTAGTATAGTGGGTACTCCTTTAGTATATATAAATAATTCATATGACCTACCTTCCTTTTAATTTAAAAGGCAAAAAAAATATATACATGTTACTGTATTTACTAACGTGCAAAATTCACTTTTGGCAATATACAATTATATTAAAATAATAATTAAAAATAGAAAAAGTTGTTACATTTAATTTAGACACGGCAGTATCTAGTATCTAATCTACCCCAAGTGAGACGTAAAAAACAAAATAACAAACAACTATGGTCACCAAAGGCAAAGCCCATAGTTTAGCCTCCCGCCCCTATTATTATATTTTCATAAAATTCCATCTACTTATTACTTACACCTGTATTCACTACTTGTTTTTGCTATAAATAATTAAATTTGGGTTTTCTTCTATATATAGTCAAAGTATAACAACATTAAAACAAACATTGTTAACGTGTTTGTTTTCTGTTTTTGTACATTTAATAAACAAATCAAGTGAAGAAGAAGAAGAAGAAGAAAGAAAGATATTGAAAATGTGTGGTGGCATAATTGGCATTAACCATGGTGGATGCAAGAATCAGGCCGCCATGGTCCATATACAAAAGCAAAAGCAGCAGCAGCAGCAGCTAGCGACGACATCAGGGGATACTGCTAACAGCAGCAGCAGCAGAGGGATGTCGGTAAAAAGAGATGATGATGATGATAAGATCAAGAGAGTAAGGGAGCTTCAGAAGGCTGAGAAAGTGCTTCATTTGATACTGTGGGGACCCACCCAAGTCAAGTGAAAGATCATATATTTTGATAAACTGTGACTATCTATCTACCTAGCTAGGATGGATGGATGGATTGTGTTTGGTTTTTGGATTATGAAATGTCCTAATTAAGTTGTTTTGTATATGTAATTATGTATGTATATGAAATCGAATTTATATAAAGATTTCAGTACTAGCTATATATAAAATATACATAGTACTCGCCTAACTTTTCCTTCTTAGTTTCTATAAGTATAACATCAAACTTTCGTTTTGTGCATAGGATAGAAGTGAGTTTGACGACGGATTGTATAAGATATAGAGTTAATTACAATTTTCGTCCCTGTCGTTGGAATCATATATATATATATATTCGGCTTTAAGTGTAGAAATTCCAAGTTGTTGGAATCATATATATATATTGACTATAGTTTATGTACCAAGCTTGAGATCATATTCGGCTTTAAGTGTAGAAATTCCAAGTTGTTGGAATCATATATATATATTGACTATAGTTTATGTTGCGAAGGTCGTCATTACTAAGAAATACATAACATGAAATTAATAGACATTCGCTTGCCACAGTGCATTACTTGTAGTATATAATATAATTAACTGATAATGGGACAATGATACAAGCTTAGCTGGTTCAGATTTTACACTAGAGACGGGAGTTCGAATCCCGGTAAGGACCCAAAACCATCTTAAGGTCATAAGGTGTGTGGGGGTCTTCACTCTTCAGTGGTTTTTCATTGGATGTCTACTCAGCGCTGGATGTAGCGGGGTTAGGTTAAAACAATCTGGTTTGAGAAGGCCCATACCTTTGGATGGTGGGAGTAAGTTCTATTAGACAGTTGCCGTTAAAAAAAATGATAACTGATATAGAAACTCAACAATTGCGTCAAAATCATCCAATCGTGCATAACACGGGTTTAATCTAGTTACATCAAATATAACATACAGTCTTATAATTAAGGTGAACAAACTCATTACGTTGCCAACAAACAGGAACGTTAATTTAAACAATGGAATCAAGTTAACATTGGTGCGATATTTTTAAAACCATTATTCGATCTTACATGAAAGCAAAAACAACCACCGCGAATTGTGCAGTACATAAATAGTAGAAAAAAACAATAAACGAATACATTAAGGCGAACATATTTGGGAACTTCTATTTAGACGAAAAATTTTGAAAGTGAAAAAGGAAAAAGAAGCCGTTGATCGAAGCTAGGGGAGCGAGGGGGACAACTAATTAAACTGTCAATAAAATGATGCCAACAAATGTAGGATGAAACTCAAATTAACTTTCATGGATATTTTCCCCATCATGCAGCCTTCATAGAATCCAAGCCACATGAATGCTGTATGAGAATCAAATTGGAAAAAAACTGTAATAAGGATATAATTTGGTAAGCGAGTTTTAGTTTCGTTACTCAACTGAGATGCAGATAGATTACATACCAGGAACTTGTGAATTTGAATTAAAACTGGTGAAAATGATGCACAAAACTTGTCCATATCGGCATATGTATCTCCCTTGCCTGCTATGATCTCCATGAACTTCTTCCTATCGGGAACCAACTTGATGGCAACCTACATGTGAAATTAAGTCCACAGATGAAATGGATTTCAGCTCTTCCGGATCGAGAAAAACTAGGTAAAACTTACTGTAAAGCTTGAGCTTGCTATCCAGCCATGCCATTTCTTCAAAGTCTTGCCGTAAGAGTCATTGCAAGCTTGTTGCATTGACCAATCTTGATGTTGGTATAAGTTACGGAACAACTCCACCAAGAAATCCATTGCTCTACACAAAACCTGAAGAGTTAGCTATAGAAGGCTTTTATGATTATCTCTGTATCTAAGATTTCGTGCATATGACAGCTCTTATGTGAGATCTTTCACGGTTAAGGATAACATAGATCATTCATGTTCGAATAATAAGGTTTCTGCTCTTACTTTGGAAGACAATATCATGGCTGGCGACCTAATGTTCTTTTGACTAGACTGCCTTCGTTTTGTCAAACAAGTCACCGGCCAATATATACGAGCATACATGCTTCCTCATATGCAAATGCATCACATTATTTAAGGAAAAGAATGAAGTAGTAAACATGCTCATGAGTTTTATTTGTATGCAATAAAGGTAAAAGAAGTCGATCTTTGTGATCAGAAAGATGCCTAGTCGCCTAATGTGTGTAAGCCTGATGGTTTGTGTTCATGGTGTGCCAGTTTTATAAGATCAAGTGGGATTGAAATAATCCAATATCTAGGGTCGCTAGTTAGCCACATTGTGTCCTAGCCAAGTTTTAGTAAACAAAATGTACAAAGTGATGAATTCTATGTAGTTTTTGATTCAACTTCAGCTTGCTTGTGGTCAGTGTATACCAATTTATATAAAATACGCCCAAAGACGGGTCAATTAGCCTATATAAAAAAAAAAAGGGTAAAGGAGGACACCCTGTCCCCGGATCCACATTGGATCCCCGTCATCTCACACCTATATGTGAAATACTAAAATGTCGAAAGTGATCCACAGTAACTAAATTAGCCAAAATGCGGACACACCTGTAATATTATGTGCGATTTGGGTAGGAATCAAGTACCTTGTTAGCCAAAGAAGACCATTGGTGCAACTTGATGAATTCTTAGCAGTTTTTGTTTCGACCTCAGCTTGTACAAGAGCATATAAGTAGTTGAATCTAGTTGGATTTTCGTTATACTTAGAATCCAATCTCTACAAGTAAAGAAGAAAAAAGGACACATTATTCTTTCAATTGGTAATAGAAGAAAGTTAATAATGCACCTATAAGATGATATATATAGATTATGTACATGATTAGCTTTCGAAAACTATAACATTAGCCAAGGATATGCATAGCTTACCGAGATATTTCCACTTATATCAGATTTCACTACTGCCATTGCAGCTCCAAATTTATCTAAAATTAAAAGGCGAACGCATAAACCACATTATAATACAAGCTAGTGACAATTATACTGGTTGGTCAGAAAGCGTCGTTAAGTTGATGATTCGTACTTTTAATTAGATAACACAAATCAACTATGACGCAAAGCAGGCGTACCTAGAATAGGCAGCAACACTCTGCAAACATCCAAGAATGGCTTGGTCAAGATGTCTCCATGATCAGACTTCAAATGCTTCATACCTTCTATTGCAGGCGTGAACACGGTTTCTTCCATATCTAATCAAATGTTTTATTAGCCACAAATATCTAGAACAAAATTTTATAAAAATTCTAAATTTCTATGGCAGCCCTAGCTAGAAGACATTGTTTAAGTAATTATATCATTCGCATTGTGCGCGAATTCCATGCCTTGATCAACTAATTAAATCGAATCGAAAACATAAAATTGCAACAGAAAATGAACATGATTAATGATCAATTTCAATGAGGTTGATCTTCATCCAACATAAGAATGCATGCATGTGAAATGCTAATGTTAAAACATTATTCCTATCATTAGATATATAAAATTTAATCATATATTAACTCATTGAATCTATAGTTATATAATAAAAAATAAATCTTTTTGGGTGCAAACCTGATGTTTATTATCTTTACAATAATATAGATTATTATAATTAAAGAGAGAAATGAGTAGGATGAAGATCAGAGATCTGTAATTTTATTATATATTACAACATTAATGAAAGAGATATAATAAAAAGTATAACATGATATGATAATTTTTTTGTTAGCTATTGGATTCTTGTTAATGTTGGTTGCAATTATTTGTAATATCAAAGGAAATTAATTTACAAACCAATGTTTATATTTGTTAACACCTGAATATACATGAATATATACAAATTCTTTCATAAAAATTGATGTGAGAAATATGCAATGGTAAATATTTGTAACTTATGACAATGATATCAGCTCAGTTGATTGATTCATTTCGGTTTTGCTTACTAGGTGGAGGTTCGAATCTTACAATATAAAAATTCATACTCTATAATTCTAGTTGTTATGGGGAGCCTAGTGGGGTTTTTCTTTTGATACCTCATTAGTTTGGAGAGAGCGGAACCCGGTTAAGACAACCGGCTTCCCTCGTTGGGTGGGCCCTCACATTTGGATGATAAGGGCGTGTTCTATTCAAAAGTCGTCATTCCAAAAAAAAAATTGTAACTTATGGCCTTATGGGTTGAAGTCTCAATCGAAATAGTTGGTATAAATATTATGTCGTTATATTATAGATGTATGTGTTTTAAAAAAAAAAACATATACTCCATCTGTCTCATTTTAAATGTCTTAGTTTGACTTGTTGAGTCTTTCATTTTTAATTTTGACCGTAAATATTTTTAGTTGTGTTATATAATACTTAATGTAAAATATATTAATGGATTGAGTTTTAAATGTATTAATTGGTATAATTTTCATTAAGTATGAAATAACAAAAATAAAAATATTTACGATCAAAGTTGAAATAAAAAGACTCAAAAAATCAAACTAGGACATTTAAATTGGGATGAAGGGAGTATATATTAGAGTAAGTGAGTAACACATTCCATACACGGCTATATGTTTATGTTCATAAAGCTTTTCCAAATGTGTTTTTATTAAGGCTAACTTAGGTATTTGATCGAACGATCGTTACCTAACTAGGTTTAAACGACCCACAAAATCGTCAACTTTTGTTACCTAAATGGCTACATGGTTCATGTGAAGGTTAAACTGTTGAAGGAAATTAAGCATACTTGTTTAAAAGATTGATCTATGGGTGTTGATGTTAAATTGTTAACTAGGGGTTGAAGTGTATATTGCAAATTTCAAATTTCAAATTTGCAATGTGTTTGCTACGTAATATGTTTGAACCATCGATTAAGAGTTTATTTACGAATTACGATGAAATATATATGGGCCCAAAAGACCCCATTACATAGTTATTGGGCTTTTTCTCTGGCTAAAAACAGAACTAAAACATATTAAAATACTCCCCAAATGATCTACTTTTCTCATACACTTTCTTACAAAGGTGGTGGTTGCATTCTTGCAACTTCAATGTGTATATATTATTATATTATGATTAGAAATTAAGGCAATTTATTATTATTATTATTATTATTATTATTATTTTGTCATTTTCTGTTAATTATTGGAGTTAGGTTCAATTAATATTTCAGTTCTAAGTATAACAATCATAAGGGCAATTGTCTAGTCAAGCACTCAAGCATGCATACTCATCATTCATATCTTTTTCATTTGCATGAACAACCCTTTTTTTACCCATGATGAAAGTGTATCACATAGTGCATACTTTATTTGCAATAATAAGATGCATGCATCTCATTTTATATGTTTTGTAACTCTTAGAGTTTGGTATATGAAAAAACAATGTCGTTGAACCCAAATTTACCGTTAAAAAAAAAAATAGATATCATCTTAATTCTATATTCAATAAGGAAATAATAGATGTACTTTTCTTATGGGACTCAATGACCATTATTATAAAAGTTTGTATGCATGTAATACATATTATTGATATAATTTACAACTGTCATTAGCAAAATTCCATTTTTTTTTCTTTTTGTATTTAGATAAGCAACCCTAAAAATTTTAATGTATAACTTTTTACGTATATAATTGCATATTATTAACCGTGGTTAGGACTGTAAATAGCAAATACTAAAAAGTAATAGTACAAGAGATTAAGTATTTATGTTATCGTACATATGTATCGTATACATTTTTTGTGCCCATGATCGATTCCTTAAATGATTGCTACAATTATCATGAATCACCATTCAATTAAGAAAGAAAAAAACGCATGGTATTAACGTATAGAGTTCGTTCCATATGGCATGGCTACAAAGAATGTCAAAAGTTTGAAAGTTTATCTTTGTCATGCCATGATTTATGTTCAAATAACACACGCCAAGTCTTAAAAAAAAAGATATTAGAATCCTATTTCCTGCCATGATTTACGTTCGTTTTGTTTTTAAGATATGTACTTTAATATTTGAATAGTCAAACATAAAATATAAGACGACGACGACAACAACAACCACCGTACCCAAATCCCTGCATATATGGGGTATGAGAGAGGTGAGGTGTAGACAGTTTTGTCTCTACCCGAAAGTACAGAGACTGTTTCCATAAGGACCTCCGGCCAAGCGAGAAAAGGAACAGATGAGAGTAGGGGGTAAGTAACCATACCTGTCGGCCGCGTATGTATATATATATACCCATCTTTCATTCTCTTAGAATTTATACTTTGTTTATTAAAGCCGACAAAATACAATCACCATTTAAGAATTTGACATATTTGTCTGTTCAGTTACTTGTTGTGATAACATTAACATATACAATCATCATTTAATCATATCATTTGTCACTGAATCACGTCCAATTTAGATAAAGAATTTATGACAAACTTCAATTGGGATTTGGGGATTATATATATATGTGAATAGCTTGGCAAAGTGTATAGAACTAAAATTTTCTATTTTTATACTACTAAATAGTTATTCAATTTTCAAATTTGTATTACGGATTAAATTTCACAAGCTTAAAAAGAAACCAATGTCCCTATTTTCATAGCAAGAATCCGTCTTGAAATAAAATCGCAGGCATATAGTTGGATCAAGAATTGGTCACCTCTTAGAACTTCGTCATGAAGTGACTAGTGTAATTATGCTATTTGATCTTGTGTACTTCCCGGGTATAGCTTTTGATTTTAAGGTTATATGTATGTTTGTATCTTAGCTTTTGGCTGTGTTTAATGAAAGTTGCATTTTAAAAAAAAAAAACAAAAAAAAGTGCCCTTTAAAACTTATAATCGACATGCATAGGGTAATTTGTTTTGGAACCACGTAGAGCTTGGTGGTCCAAATGCATTATCATAAACATAAGTTTTTTGAGTTTTTGGAACCACGTAGAGCTTGGTGGTCCAAATGCATTATCATAAACTGGACTGGCCACCAAACGCTAGAGTAACCTTTTCTCCATAACTTTTTAAAAGACTGGACTGTCTACATCTTACCTCCCTCATACTCCGCTCCAGTAGAAATTGGGTAGTGTTGTTGTTTTATAAGTTTTTTGAGTTATGACACTAGTGATGTACGTTTTTTCACATTTGATCAAAGTCAGAGAAAACAAGATATCCAATAATTAAATAGGCTTTATCTATATAATATAATACTATATAAAAGGGGAACTTCCTCCCCAAAATTCTCAAAAGATGAATTGATGAGACTAAAACACCTCTACCCTTTCTTCACTAATTTAAACATCTCCACATAATAAACCTATAATACCCTTAATGAAATAATTTACAACATAGATCCTTCAACCTTTAAAATAATTACACTACCCCTTCTATATCAATTACTTTTACATTCACCACCACATCAGCACCGCCGCCACCACCAACGCCACTGTCGCCGCCACCATCGTCGCTGCATCGCGTGGGCATGAGTCTAGTATTTATACATAAATCTTAAATCTATAAGTCTAAAATATATCTAATTAACTCAATTATGGATAAATAAATTCCATTTTTTCTTCTTTTTTATCCTTATTATATTAAATTTTGTCATGTATCTTGATATCTTTTTAAACATATTTATATTTATGAATTTTAGTCACATATTTTTGTTTGGATTTAAAAATAGATTTAAGTCTCCTTATTTGTTAAACTTGTACAGTTACGTGTAACTCACACAATTAGGGTGGAGGGAGTGGAAACACTCAACCCTCCAACCCTCCCAAAATTACCCAATCAAATTACCCAATCAAATTCGTCCACCTCATTTCAACCCTCCAACCCTCCCAACACCCTTTTTTAGTGGCGTCCATCATTCTCAACCCTCCTAACACCCTTTTTAAATACTACCCAATCAAATCATTAGCTTTCACCTTTTTCCTCCACTTTCCTCCACCCCGCAGCAAGCTCACAACCCGCGCCCTCCAACCCGCAAGCCAACCCTCTTCAGCGGTGACGGTGTTCGCATCCAACCCTCCCAACCCGCAAGCCATCCCGCTCTCCACTCCCTCCACCCTTATCTAATTATCTATATAGACATGAACTGAATGCATACATAAAGTTACGAATTGTTGACTTGCATGTACCATACTACCATAGCATCAATAATCAATAATATATTGTATATTTTACTATATAATTAAACTGGCAGAGACGGATTTAGCATGAGACCAATCTAGGCGCTTAGCCCCACAACGTTTTGAATGTGTAATATATACATGTGTGTGTGTATATTGTAACATCCTAATCGTTTTTACCTATATCTTTGACTTTGTCATTAGTCAACCGTTAGTTGTCATTTGTTATGTTGTTAATTGCTTTAATTGCTAAGTTATTAACTTGTCGTTTGTTAGATGATTAATTTGATGTATGTCTAAATGTTATTGATTGATATGATGTTTGATAGTGTTGTTGTTTGTGGGTTTACCATTATGTGCTTGAATGGTCGGTTAGTGTTCCCATTAGTTGTTACTGTCAGTCGGGGCATAAATGTCTTTTCCCTAAAGCAAAATACAGATTAGTAGAAGATTAGGCAGCTATAACCTTTATTTATTTCAGTTCTAAATCATCTCATATCCTCTCTTAAGCCTCCTGTGCATTTCCATAGCTTTCTATATATTCGATTCGGGTCTCATTTGGTGATTGTTGGTGTTGATTGATACAAGGTTTTGGTTTGATCATTCTCCCTACAGGTATAATCCATTTCTAAAAGTCATATTGATGTTATTTTTGTAAAAATACTCTCAAGAAACAAAATAATCACCAGATTTAGGAATAGAAATTATTATTATTATAGAAGTTATCATATGATGATGATAACAATTATTATTACAGATTTATGATCGAATATATGAATGAATACAATTAACTATATACATCAAGATGATGCAGATAGATATAAATCTAGAGACAGAAATATGAATTACGAATAATGAATAATATGATCTGATGATTATTCCTAATTTCTCCATATATATATAAAGCATAAATTTCCAGATGAGCCCCTTGATCTTCACTCTTTCATCCTTTGGACCAAAACTTTATTCTTTCTTTTATTGTCAGAAACAGTCCCTGCAATTTATTCTAAACAAACAAAACATAAGTAAAAAACTATATATAAAAATTGAACTTGAAAATAACAAAGCTTCTTAACAATTTTGATGATTATTGATGTCCATTTCTACCCATAACCCTAAAAGGGCGATTGGTGATTGTTTATAACGATTTGTGAACTGAATGAATACATAAAGTTATCAATTATTGACTTCCATATACCATAGTATCAATAATCAATAATATATTGTATATTTTACTATTTAATTAAATTAGCAGAGATGGATTTAGCATGAGACCAATTTGGGCGCTTATCCCCCCAACATTTTGAATGTATAATGTATACATATGTGTATATATATATATATATATATATATATATTGTTATTCCAAGGATTGGACAGATTATTAGCAGAATAAACTTAGTACTAACTTATGTTGTCATCAGCGAATAATTACATCAGCAAGTAGAGTAAATGACATAAATCGTCCCTGTGGTATACCCAAAACATCATGTTTCGTCACTGAACTTTTAAAATGACACTGGTAGTCCTTTATAGGAGGATAAGGGTCAGGGTTAGTCCTTTATTTTAACGGCCGTCAAATACCATCCGTTAGCCCCCTCAC
>JAOEHQ010050620.1:0-20072 GCA_025447715.1 Asclepias incarnata
TAAATAAAGAAAGAAAAAAAATGGTGTTCTGCGTTCTGGGTTGTTCTGCGTCCATAACAGCCTAAAATTGATGAAATGATGAAAACTGATGTGGCGCTGACATGGCGTTCTAGATGGTTCTGCATAGATGCACCATACCTGATGCTCTTAGGATGGAAGGAGTGCCTTACCACTTCTTTCCACTTTTCTCCACCATTTCTACTAATCCCCACCTTTTTACCACTTACAAGGAATTTTTCATTACCTCTCCTCATCCCTCCCCTCTTAGAAAAAGATAAAGAAAAAAAAGTAATAAAAAAAAAGGTGGAAATAAAAGCGGTAATGGTTGTGTCCACTTTGCTCCCCACCTATCAGGCGCCTATAGGGCGGGGTGGTGTGCAATTAGGCAAAACCCGGTGACCATTTTTTTCCCCGGTGCACTCCATGTACCCTTAGGGTTTTGAGGCCACACATTTTTCGATTGAGCTTTCTGTTGCGTTGGTACAACAATAGGTGGTCATATTCTAAGAAATACTTTGAGTTTTTCTGAAGATTGTGGTTGTTTTTCGGAACAGGAAGGTTGTTCGGGAATGTTGATTGAAAGCAAGGATGTCATGAATCGGGAAAGAACGGATAGCGGAGGACCACGACGAAGGGGGTTTGGAAGAAGAAGACGGGGCGATGGAGTTAGGGCATGACAGTACGTGGTGGACTCTTGAGTTTCTCCATTTTTTTAACAATCTGTTACAGAACTAAAAGAGCCAGTTACGAGTGACGGATCCAGATTAATAATATTAATCAGTGGTACTATGCCTAGCTTGTTTAAGAACATCACTAGTAATTGTGTTTATCCTATAAAAAATTAGTTTCACGTCGATCATGAGATAATTAGGCCTTCTAGTTTGTAATATGTAAATATATGTGTAGTTCTCTAGTTTGTATTCAATTTATGCAAATGTGCAGTGAAAATGTAAATACAGAAATCTAAATGTATATATTTACATATTGCACTTCATGAATGTTTCATAGAGTGTGCAAGTGCATGACTTTCTTATGCAGTTATGCTATGAATTTGCCCCAGCCTGTTACTTTCAAGTAAATATTTAACTTTTATTTATTTTTATAAACAGTTGTTAACAAACTCTTATATATATATGGTTTAATTAATTAATGACAGAATATACACAGTATATTTCTTCTGTAAAGATTTCTATCAGGGAAATGATGATTTTTGAAACCAATGATACTAAATAAGAATGGGTTTCTAAATACATTAGTCAGAGTTGAAACACTTTGTGGACTAATCACATGAGCAATCGTTATGAAGGGAGAGAAGGGGGTGGGTCGTGGAAGGGACGCACGAGGGAAGAGGGGGAAAGGAGGGAAAGCAGTAGGAGAGGAGATGAATTTGGTAGTCGTCTTTATCGCAGTAATTTGTTGCAACATTTGATTCACTTCAAAAATGTTTGAACATTTGAGGATCAAAAATTTAACAGTTTAAAGAGGTAACTCCGTAAAATTTTGATAGTATTTCAAGTTTTGGTATACACAGTAAATAGTTTGTCAACCTTTAAGGACTGATTCCATGAACTCTATAAAAAGAAAATTTCAAAATATATCATGTTTACTATACAGCTCCCCATATCGACTCCGTTATCATAGAGTAACTTCAAGTTTCTCTCCATCGAAGCTCAACATGCACCACACCGTTCTTTGAATCTATGAGATGAAACTTATCGTTAATCCGCCCATTGTACACTACATCGGAAAGGTTTATGTCCACATGACCTAGTGATTCCTGCAATTAGTGGAAAGCATTAACCCGATGTACTTTAAAACCATGAACTGCAAGAAAAGGTTAAAGAACAATGTAAAAACCTTTGAGAAGAAACTCATGCGTGTTCTCTTGCTCATAATTTGCACATGTATTTTATCATGTGTAGGAGGTTCTTCCATCATGAACTGAAACTCTTCGTTCCACCTGGGATCTCGAGTTTTTTTAACAATCTGTTGCAAAAAAGTTGAAAACCATGAGGTCAAAGAATGCGTTTTCAACGTTAGGATCAATATGAATACTCATATTCCAAAATAAAATTGTTTGCGGTGTTAAAGTTTATGGCAGATGCAATAAGTATGAAAACTGCAGAGTTTAATATTGCAAGAAAACTCATATCAAACATGAGTTTGAAAAGCAACAAGTGCGAACTGATCAAAGGACAAAATCTCACCTTTGTTTTCTTTGTTTCTCCTCTAAATATGACCACTGCATATGGATTGTTGTGATGATCACCTTCTACATCCTCAGCCCCTTGGACGGTCACCAAAAGCACACCGGCTCCACTTGGGCTTTCGCCACCTGACTTCATACCATTCTCTTTCTGAACGGGAGTAGGGGGTTCGCTTAATAGATCATGATCGTCCTTGAAAGGTGCATAAGTCATCTCCAACATAATCTGCCCTCTCTGATGATGCTTATGAGGATCCATTATGTTGGTGTTCTTTAGCAAATCAAGTGTTAGTTCCATTGTCTCATTGGGTGTTAGAAGTTTCAATGGCACCACTTGCATCCCCAACCGGTCATGGCTTCCTACCTAAAGAGCAAACAAGAATCAAGTCTCCACCCAAGGGTAGCTTGGTCATTTTTAATTAGTCCAAGACTGGAAATTGAAGGGGTACCTTGTCCCAATCATAGACATTAACTTGAAGAGTTTGAGCTTCAGGGTCCTTGACTACAAGTTTGAAAGTCTCATTCCACACAGGATTTAATGTCTTTTTCTTGATTGTCGTTTTCTTTGAAGGCAACATCTCTCCGGTTAATTTAAGCTTAACATATGGATCCGATAATCCCAATATATCCATCTTCATGAGCTTTGTTGCCTGTACAACCTTCACATGTAGGACTCCAACGGGCTTTTTCACAATGCCACTGAGAAAAATGTATTGTAAAAAGTATAAAAAGTTAATTACTTTTTATAAACATGCATTCACAAGGGTTCGTACTTGAGGTATTTTATTAGATAAATATTATTTATAAAAAAAAAATCTTATGTTTTCATCATACAACCGGTAGTGCTCACTAAACAAACCTACTCGATCAGTTAGAGTCAAACGAGACCTCTTAATAAAATGCCTCAAGTACTATTTACCGAAATGTATATTAATCTCCCGGTCCCATGGAAAATGCAACTTTTCCTTGTCTGTAAAGATACCAAGTTTAAATTAGCCATTGCCCTCCCATCACTAACCGATCACTAATCCCTTAAAACATCTCTAATGTCATCATTAGTCTAGAACCCACCCTTAAATTTTGAAAGTTTTGTTTGTTTAAAAAAAAACAAACAAATCACTCGTTACCACCATCACATAACTCACTTTTACCCATAACGAGTCTAATCACTAGTCATACCTAATGGTGTGCACTAGTGATCTTGCTCAGATGGCAATGATAACGAGTGGATCACTAGTCCACTAGGAGTGCTCTAATTGTTCTCTAGATATATAACAATTGGTCACACAATTCACTTTAACTATTTAGAATGTACAAAATTGGATGTTGCAACGTCATGAGCTAGAGGACTACAACATTGTGAAAAACCTACATCAAGAATTCACTTACAGTGAAGAATCAAGAATTGGTATTTCAAGACTTTGTGGCCATAGGTAAAGTTTTGCTACTTCTTTTTTAATGATATCCTGCACAAAGCCAAAAAGATTTTAGTTTTTCTTGCATATGTATGTTAAAAGTCGCATACATTTGAAAGAGAAACTATCAAATATGAACCTGCACTAGTCGATAAAGGCCAGGGATGGACATAACATCACCACCTAGAACCTTCAGCCCGAAGTCAACATGAGGCTAAAAAAAAAGTTAAGAAAAGGATTATATACACAGATCCAATAAAGAAAGGTGATAAAACAGCTATAACAACTAGAGGGGGGGTGACAATTTCACCTTTACTTTCGAATGTGACAATTCGGTCTATGTTTTGTTTTCATAGGATCAAAATGGCAAAGATTTTTTTTCTTAGATATAGCTTAAAAACGGGTCAAATGGGTAGAGTTGAACCAGTGAAACAAGTCATAAGTTCCCCAAGCCCCCAAGGGTATTTTATTTATAATGCATAAAACCACCTAGGTCATTTTCACAAATAATAACATACTATAACTTTGTCATCATATTTGACATAAAAAATATTTAGATAAAGGTTGAAAACTTTTTTACAGAAAAGGTTTCGGATCACTCGACCGGACCTGACAGTTTCAGCTCATAACAAAGAAAAGCCCTTTTTAACCCGTTATCCAACCCACCTGCCCCATCCATTTTGCCACCTCAGATAACAAGCAAAATTCTAGGTAGTACCTTCTCCATCAAAGATATGACGACATTGGAAAAGCATGGGAAAGTTGGGACAAGTGGCTTCAATGTAATCCTTGGAAGAGCAAACACTTGTAGATCCACCAACTGAGAAGCAACCAGAAGTTCACAATCAGACACATCAAAGGACACCATCTCCTTTTAAGAGCGGCATAGTTTTCGTTTACCACATGAGCTTACCTGAATTTTGATACACAGAGAAGATACTTTTACGGCTATGACTATATTTGGATTTCCAGCCCATTTGACTGCTGGTTCCATCACTAATTGGTTCTCATTGGTCTCGTAGACTTTAACACCTGCGAATCATTAGCATGAGAACCAATATTTAGAAGCGACTGCAATTGATAAAAATGTCGAAGCTATACTAACTCACCTTGAAATGTAGGAGGAAGAGTCCCAAGGCTTAATGTCTCAAAAGTGATTGCTTCTATAGGTCGGTGCCCATTTCCAATATAATCAGCCAACATTGGTTCTGTTGTCTGCCTAATTGAAGCACAAATTGCCTGTACATCAGGTAGCATTAATGCTTTTAGCCCCAAACGATGAAATAAGTAACATTTACTTAAACGTTCTGGTTCTTACAATATACCTTGTCGAGATAAGGCCACATATTCAAAATAAACTTGTTGAGCCAGTCAACCTGTAACATGAACATTGCAACCTAAAAAATATATAAAAAAAATACGACTTTTATTATCAATTTTGTGAAGGAAATACATACACGATCATAATCGGGATTCTTCAACCAGAGAGGAATCTCAGGTACCAAATCTTGTAGACTTTCTAAATCAAGCTCGGAAATTGACCTCACAACTGGTTCCTGAAGTAGCATGCGCGCATATGCATTAAACCAAGCAAAAGTCAAACCAAAAAATTCAACATTATTAAATCCCAACAAATAAAGATAGTTTGGTTAGGTAAACAGCTAATAAAACAACTTTTCAACAAGAAAAACAATCGTTACCGTGAAGAATAAAATCGTCTAAGGAATATACGAAACTAAAAGCATACAAGTTAAATACTCAATTGATCAACCATAAATAAATCCAATAGCTTTTTTTATAAAAAAATGACTTGAAGAAAACTACATGAGAAAACAGAAAGAATAAACAAATATATAAAAGTCATAGAACATAGTTTCTAGTTTGTTATTATTATATTGGACTAACCGCCTGGATAATCAACAATAAACCTTAAAAGAATCTAAAAATATATAGGAATATAGGTTCAATTTCTCGTTCCTTAGAAAAAGATAGTGGTCACATAGGTTCACCTGCTCGCTTATAGGATTAGTCTGCTCGTAAAACGGATAGGACACCCATGATTACCAACAAAAAAAAAAGGAATAAACTATAAAGGTGAAAGCTTTAAATAAAATAAAGCTTAAACAAATCTCGAAAATCCCAGGAGATTTCAAGAATCATTCAACATTTGGTGTTCACATGTGTGTTTGCATCATAATCAAAAAAGAACTCATTAAACTAATCAAAGTGTATCAACATAAATCATTGTTTGATCAAATAAGAAACAACTATCCTAACAGCACAAATCAAAACAAGAATCAAATCAATCTATGTCCTTGACATGTGTGCTTGCATCAGAATAAAAAAGGAACTCATTAAACTCATCCATGAGTTTTAATTATTGATAACCACAAGTTCTTGACATGCAATATATGATCAAACAAGAAAACTTTTAATAAAAGATTGTAACTTGAGTTAGAAGACAGCACTGCACCAGAAATTCTCAAATTCATTTAAATTATCAAAGGAAAACAAATGTGAAAATTTGAATTAAATAAAGCTTCAAATTATTTAGCTTAGCATGCATTATTATTCCTACAAAAAAACAACTATTTTTAGCTTAATAAATGCATAATGAGCAGCAACAATCAAGAACCATCATTAAATCCCAATTAGTACAAACAAAATCAAATAGACCCATTACAATTTACACAAAATCCATCAAACCCAAATGAGGTCAAAAAAGACTCCAAACTTGTCATGAAAAAAGAAATCAATATTTAGAATTGACATGCAAGTGTTTTACTTTCAATCAAGATTTTAAATTTAACAAAAAAAAATATTACCTTTAATGGTTGAAACTTTGGGTCAGAATAGATGAAGAAATAAAATCCAATACAAACACCAATAACAAAACCAAATCCAACACCAAGAATTCCCAAGAAAATGCTAAGAAATCCCATTTTAAATTTGGAAAAATGTTGTTTGGTTTTACTGGAGAAAAAACAGAGTAGTTGATGAGAATGGAAAAACAGAGTCAAAATAGACTCTTAACAAACAAGAAAACCAAGTATCTTTTTTCTATTTTTATATGAATTTGGGGCGATAACATATATGAATTGAGGTTGTAACTAAGGAAAGTGTGTTTTTATTGCTAAATTTGAGTTAAAGCTACTTGGGATTTTGGATTACTTGGGGAACTCTGCTTCTCTCTATACATATATATATAAATATAAATATGAATGTATCTCTCTTTCTCTCTCTAGTCTCCCTAAATATATACACGTATGTGTATGTAGAGAGAGCAGCCGTCCAACTGTCAAATGTTTTCTTCTGAAGAACCTAAGACAAAATCAAATTTTGTGACACATTGTACACTTTGTCAAATGGGTGATTTTGGTGTATATATAAGAAATGATTAATCCTTTCAAAAAAAATAGCTTAAACTTTTTTTTAATATCATAAAAATTTAACATGTGTAATTCATTCATTATCTTTCTTTAGAGGATTAATCATTTCTAAATATATGTGAAAGTTAGATTTAGAACATCCTTCTAAAGAGACTAAAAAAACAATTTTCAGCCACATATTTCCTTTCCCTTCCCTCCCACCCCTTTTCTTCTTCCCCACCCCAACCCCCCCCCCCCCCCCAACCACCACCATCACCGCCGCCGCCGCCACCATTCTACCGGCTCCACCACCAACACCACTATCGGCCTTCTTCCCCGCCACCCCCACCATCACCACCATGGCGGATAAATGGCAGCTAAGGACAGCGCCCTTAACGTATCCAACCACCACCATCTCTTGGATAGCCGCCCATCAAATCCAAATCATTCCCAAATGCGTTCAGCCCCCAACCCCTTTATAAATTCCCTTGAAGTCTACGACCGATAAGAGCGAAGCCCCCGTGAACAGGCTACGCCCGTACCGTATCCATCCGTTTTCAACACATAACCCATAGAATTTTTATTATTATTATTATTGGAATAGGTCTTTATTAAAAAAATCAAAAAACAAAGTAAAAATAAAAAATCATAGTTCTTTTGGTCTTTTTAAAAGGAGTGTTCTAAATCTAACTCATCCCTATATATATATATATGAAAATGGTAGTAGCATGTATAAAAAAAATTGTATCTTTCATATCAAAAGTGCACCCTTGAATTTTATGATTAAAAATACAACTATTTATGCATGTTAATGACAACCCATAACAAGACCAGGTGGAACCATATCCACATCTATATCCAATTATGTTTTTATCATCCATATTTATTTAAGTTCGTTCCATATCCGTTGGATGGAACGGGTTAACAGATACCCACTGGATATCGAAAAAGTTGTTTTTTAAACCGACATTAACTTTGTTGCAAACGTGATCTTGAGTAGATGTAAGAAGTATAAGCTAAATATCCAATTCGTATGTTGGTTTATTGACCAATTATTTATGCAATTAGCCTAAGTTGATTCCACCATCAATGTAAAGTGGTTATGCTTCACGAGGATATTATTAGCTAAAATCACTAATCCAATTAAAAATTAATTGTTAAGCATTTTATAATTAACTGATAGTACAGTATAATATATTAAAATATGTCTAGTTTTAGTTTAATAAAGGAAAATGATAATGACAGCCCTAAGGGTTGTCATTATTAGTTTATTACATGCATAAAAACTAGTATTTTATACATAAAAAACCACCCCCTGAATTTTCGCATAGTAAAGTACAAATTTTAATGCACCCAAATATTTTATACTAGGGCTGTCATTAACAAAACCCTAAAATAATATACAAGATGAACAATTTAAAGTATGTGTGGGTATGTATGTATACGTGTATACGAATATATCTATTATATATGTACCATTTTAGGTTGTAAACAAGTTATTCATGGATGTCAAATAATCATCTATATCCGATCCATTAACGACACTAAACATCAATATCCATATCCATATCCATTATTCACTAATTCCGTCCATTCATATCCACTTATAGTGGAACGGATGTCCATCGGGTTGGATGACCATAGCTTGGTTGGTTTTGGGTTCTTTGTTAGATCAATTCGAGAAAAATGAACTCTTGTTGTCGAATAAAATGTCCGATGAGCAATTTATCTATGACTTTTTCCACGCGCCTTTTGGCCGTTTTGAATAGAAATACGAGTTGATTTAATGAACTTTTGGTACTTAATGATATAAAATGTTTATACAGGTTCAAAGTGCGTGTAAGCGAGGGTAAACGCCTTAAAGCAACTCAACATGAAGCCACAAGACTTGAACAAGACACAAGACGAAGACTCAGAAGCGCAAACGCGAAGAAAGAGCTCCAGGAGAAGTGAGTCTCTCTCACAAGCAGTCATGAGCGTCGCTCGCTCTTGCTCGTGAGCGCCGCTCGTCGAGGATGTTCAGCTATCTGAGGGTTTGACTATAAATACACTTTAAAGCCCTTGGACCTAAAATATACACCAAACTTTGCAGCCAGTCGACCCTACAACCCTCTAGGATGAATTTCAACAGCCTTCAAGGAGATTTCAGCCTTCAAAACACATCTTGATCTTTAGATATTCCTACCAGAGATTGTTGGATCTTCATGTTTATTCACTTTTCATTGTTGGTACAATATATCTTTCTATTTAACCGACTTTGTTATTCCCTTAATAATGTCTGGCTAGTCGTTTAATACTTGTTTGAATAATGTAATCGTGTAACACTTTTATGTGCTATTTATGATAAGATTTGTTGGACTATTATTATGTTTAATCGTAGATCCATAATTATTTAGTTTTTCACATTATTATTAATTCTATATCAATTGTGTGTTGATTTATTTTTGACTGGTCGGTCTATAATCAGTCACTAAGATTAACAGGTCTTTCATGAAATCAATTAGTTGGTCTATGATTAATTGTAAAAGATTACTCTACTCTAGCGAGCGAATACATAATTAATATAATTAAAAATATTTGATTGTGACACTTAACAATGTTCTAGTAGACTTGGTGAACCTAACGAGAATCCAGGGCTCTAGAATAATTAGTACAAGGTGATTCTAGTGAATACATAAAAGGTTAAATTATATTAACAGACTTAAGTTTAATCTTAATCGGGTGAATCTAGCGAGAATCTTTATTAACGGGTTGGGTGAATTTAGCAAGAATTCTAACCACTTTGGTCGGGTGAATTTAACAAGAATCCTGGTTGTGAAAAAGTCGTCCAACAATCCATATAGTTAAATAGCAAATCAATTTTCTACACTTGATCTGATTCCAAGCAAGTATATTTTTAATTATTATTGTTTTCAACTTCTACTAAATCGATTTTTCACCGTCTGAGAACTAACATTGTCTCGATAACACCGGATTCCATCTCCTCTCGCAGACCGCAGTTGAGGCTCTTTAATTTCTTCTTTTAGTTTAATTAAATTTGTGACAACTCCAACTGCTCTAAAACTACATACACTATTTTTATTACTAACATGCGTCCCTGCGAATGATCCTGGATTTACCTATCTACTATATACTACAAACGAACGGGTCCACCGCCCATAAGTACATTGTATTGTGGACAAAATAATTCCTTGCAACTTTATAAATTTAAAACTTGTAAAACGTATGCATCTAACTTCTTATATGTTAAGTAAAAGATGATTTTGAAGTAATGGATTTAACTTTTAAGATTGACATGAGATATGATATAAGAATTAAATAATACTAATTTTTATGAAATACAACATTTTATTTTGATAATTTGATCCATTGAAATATTACAACATAAGTATTGGTGTGTGATTCGACCATATAACCAAATATTACAACATAATGTCATCAGTGATGCTTTTTGATTTGTCAACTATGACTTTGAATGTATTTAAAAGGAGAGGACATGTATGTCAAATAAGGGGATAACTTATATGATGTTAACAGTATATAGTTAGGTGATGTTAGTGAATGTTTGTGAGGGGAAACAATAAATTCAGGGGGTCCCCTTTTATCATTAAAATATTTATGTGTGTGCAGCATGTATAATGTTAGCAGCATATAACATTTTCCCGTCAAATAAACATGATTGTGAACTCAAGAGTTGTTTGGGGAAATTAAACTTTATTGGGATATTGAAGGTCAAATTGTAACTCAAATTACAAAATGCAAATCAAAATAATTATAACGGGATGTTGTACTTTAAGATCTGTAGCATCAACAAGAAAGAACTTTTGATTTTTGATTTTTATTTTATTTCTTCCTTTCAAGTAAATATCAATAAACCAATCCAATCCAACTTTTAATTTAAAAAAACTAATTTTCCTCTCTTCTACCTATACAACCCAACCAATCTTAAATTTTCACTCACATTGACAACCTAACATAAACCAATATTTTATTATATTAACATGATATATAATCGAAGTAGTCTTAAATCTTAATACTCATACAATGTACGAATTGACTATATATATCATATGATTGATTTTTGGTGTTAAAAAAAAAAAAATTGAACAAAATTCAATAGTGAGAGACATGCATCATAAATGTATTGATCAATATCTAATATTGCTTTTGATATTGGTAATGATATCCCCTAATCTAAATTCATGATAGTGAAACATGATTCGTGTCGTTTTAAAATTTTCAAACAGGTTATTTAGGTTAGTAGACACTTAAATAATTAGATAAGAGCTAATATTAAATATAAGTTAGAAAGATACATATATTATTACTATTATCTATTAACTAATTTAACATGTCCTATGGATTATAATTAATAAGTAATATTTTTATATATTATAAATAACAATATGTGGCTATTTATGTTTTTATTTGAGATACATGCTTTGCTAAATTTGATTTGCCATTATGCATGCTAGTATAGAATCAAACAGAACATTTAATTGGTTAGACTTTTATGTGTTTGGTGGTGGTAATTTTTTAAGCGATACATATCTATTTTTCAAATAATTAATATTTAGGGTTATTGGTTAGGGTTGAAATTTCTGACCTGAAACTTTTAATGGGTCGAGTTATGGTTAGAGATTTTCGACCCGTTAATCTAGATCCGTCAACCCGAACTCGAACCTATTGACAACCCTAATAGGGATAGCCGGATAGGGTAATACTTTTATGTAAATTAGACATAATTGTACATGACATATATTATAAAAATCTCAACAAAGAAAGAAGTCGGAATGGAACATGAAAACCAACTGATAGGACATCTTTTCAACAAGCAGATAATAACTATTACTTCTAACAATAGACTCTTTAAGACCAAAGGGAGTGAGGCTGCCCACCTTGCGGGCGACTCGCGACATGTGGCGCATCGTCAGCAAGGTGGGTAGCCTAAAAAAAAGGGGGAGTGGGGCTACCCAGGTGGGTGGGGCGATTCGCGACACGTGGCAGATTCTAATGATTGATTTATTTATTTTTTTTCTTTTTTTTTCCTCTCATATTAATAACAAATAATAAAAAAACATACTATGAAATACAAATAAAACATAAATATTACATATATGTTTTAAAATAACATAAATATTAATTAGTATTAAAGTATTAAAATTCCATAAATATCTCTATATATATCTGTATATATATAAATATTAATTAGTATTAAAGTATTAAAATTCCATAAATATCTTTATATATATATTAATTATTATTAAAGTATTAAAATTCCATAAATTACAAGGAAAAAGACAAAAAAAAAAAAAGAAAAAAAAAGAATGAAACAAACAATTTTACAGGGACCATTCATGCAATTTTCACAAACTTTTTACATCTTCTTCTTCGTTCCAGCCATACATACATACATATCTCTATATATATCTGTATATATATATACATTTCAGTGACAATTAAAAATAAAAATAAAAAATACTAGCATGTATCCGTTGTCAACGGCTATATGCCTCGAAACAACCAAATCTTCACAGCCTCGCCGCCGATCCATATGGATCGCCTGAACCTCGAACCGCCTAGGCGGGGCGGTGTGGCCGGCGATTTCCAGGCGGTTGGAGGCCGGATCGCCTACCCAACCGCTCCACTCCGGTGGGTCTTAAGAGGTTTTTGAAGAAAACAAACACGGCCTAAGCTAATTTATCAAATACCTCATGGGATTTTGTAAACTATATATTCAAATTTTATCCCATGAGGGAGTAGTAGTACTTTCTCTTGTTGGTATCAAGTTGAAATGGGTTTTCAATAATTACCTTGGATTTGGATAATTAAAAATGTTAAACATAGTGTCGTTATGACCTACTTCATTATCTAACTCATTATGTCTAATGCACATATATTTGTATTTTTCTAAGACTCCAACAAATCAATTGAAAGATCATGCTTAATTAATTGAAGGGAAGAAGTTATGCACATGAATTTCATGTATACCCTCAGACGGGCAAATCCGACCTCGTTCTGGACCCATTTATTTTAAAGTTGATTCATGACATCATGTACTCAGTGAAAACCATGAGGAGGAAAATTTATCCGAATCAAGTATATATATTGTGTAAAAATAATTGCTACTCAATAACGATATATTGAGATATATCCTCGATCATTTATTCCATTGATCACTCCATGGAATAAAAGTGTTAAAACGACTCTACATTCTTGAATTGAATTTGGTTTAATACCATGATGGAAAATCATGCCGTGCCTAACGCGCACCCCTATTTATAAACCATCAAGGTGCAAGACAAACCCGGACCGAAAATCGCGAACAAAACTATGATTCTAATGCCGTTAAAAAAAAAAAAACAAAAAAAAATATGATTCTAAACACCCAACATGGTTAATTTCCTCTATTATAATGTTGCATTACCCCCATTATGTACATGAGAAGTTAGTAACTATTCGTCTCTTATATTAGTCTATCATTTCTCTTATTTTTTTTTTCACCATGACCTTGCATCGGAAGCAAAACTAGGGTCGAATATTCTTTGACCCGTGGCTAATATAAGCTTAGGGTCAAACTCCATTTTCCTTTGATAAATTTTGGGCCATTTATCGCCATAATGGTCCATCCATTCCTTTTGTGTTGTGTAATGTGGCAAGTATTGTTTTACTTCAATCTTCGCCTCTTTACAAAACTTCAAAATCTTGCGGTTCTCGTCACTTAAATGCTTTAACGTTAGCGTTTCTTCACCATTATCCAATGCAGAACGAAGCAGCGCCACCAAGTAAAACACATCCTCGTCCGGTGTCACCACCGACGATTTCTCGTCCCACCTACGATTATTCGAAAACAAACAAACATTACTCGTGGGTCGAAAGAAAAGTACGAAAACGGCATAGTATGTACAAGTTATAATGCATGAAGTACAAGTAGAATGTTCTGATATTAATTAGAATTAGAATATACAAGAAGGTCCACAAGCACAAAGGGGTGGCATAACCTGTTCTTAACCGCAAAGTCTCTTGTACTATTATGTAACAGGACATGGATGATGAATTAGCATCTTATAAATGGGTCCCTTAAAGAAGATCTCTTCTGACAACAGGATCTTCACACTTGGACCATATGTACCCGTTCGATCTTTTTTCTTGTTTGGTTCTAGTCAACAAACAAAGACACCGCACCTTATGTCTAATTAATTCGACAAAACTAGTGTACTTTACCTCTTACAGTAAAAGAGTATTTTGTGTTATCACATTTTTTTTTGTATACTTTTATAAAAAGAGAAGAATGATGATTCATCAATGCATCATCTGCATAGATGCAACATGTGTTGATGAGATGTACATTTAATTAGTATGCATGCATAGAGATGTATGGTCATAGTTCAAAGGTATATATATGGTGTCATGTACTTCTTTTAGGCCCATGATCAATTTACTTACTATCATGAAATCAAGGTTGATTTTGTATTCATGTGAGTTGTCTCGAAATCTTTTTGCCTTATGTGAAGGTCGGGGATTCAAACCCCGTGGTGTGTATTATAGAGAATTACTAACTGATTTAGAAACTAACAATTAACATTTACCATTAAAAGAAAATGTAAGCTTTTGCATAAAACATGAATGCAAATGTGTTTAATGTGATATCGTTCGTAGTGCTAGCCACATGGATCGAGTTATATGCATCAAAGTCCAAAAGAAACAACATAATTATATGTTTACGCTAGATGTAATGAACGTATGTAATATCTGTGCAGCTAACTATACATATGTCATTATCGGGTTAAAATCCTTACTTGTTTTTGTTCATGGGATAGATGAGGATAGGACCACTAGTCTTGTTACCCAAAATTCCCTTAAACACTCCTTTATCAAAATCACTAATTCTTGATTTCGGTACAAAGAGATTAAGCCATGGATGTGGTACTTCCCACAAGCCCTTGGACCGGAGTTTCAATTCCGCCTTGTGAACCCGATCCAAGAAGTCCACATAAGGAAGGTCAGTAGTGAACTCTGTTGCTGGTATATAGTTTAGATTCTTCAACAAAGCTTCCACTTCCTACAAACAATAATATATACAATTAATGAATAATTAAATACGATCGAGTACAAAATTAGTTCATTAATTAAATAAGCCACAACAAGAAAAACCCTGGATTTGCCAAAACTTGTGTTTTTTTTATAATGAAAGTACATCAAAAGCAGCAACCAAACACTCTTTTTTGTCAGGGGATAATCCGTTACTTCTTTAATTAATTGAATAAAAAACATCATTAGTTAATTAATTAATTAACAAACTGAATTATTAGGTGCTAATAATTTGGTGGGTGGACGGCGTAGATATACAAGTAATTCTTTCCTAAAATAATACTAAAGTTTGTCGTCAATCATCGTATCAAATAGGTCCATAGATCACACAAGATCTTGTATGTTTTCTTGTGCTATATATTTTTATTTTTTTCATTATTTTCATTAATAGGGTAATTCTAGCTAAGTAACAATCAAATAATCCTTGTTTATTACATTTCAAAATGGAGAACGTCTATATCGAATCTCAACTAATTACGACATGCATCTAGATTAATAATCAAGTTGTACGCGTTACATATTATAAAAAGTACATAAGAGAAATCAGTAGTGACGCGTCTCGAATAGTTTAATTAAGATCTTAAACAACATTAGTCGTTGATAGCAACTAGCTTAGATGGGGGGTAACTACTAGTTAATATAGAGTGTACGTGTCGTTTTCAGTTGAAAACAAGATATATTACTATGAATTTTCCATAATTAAAGGCATTATAATTTCGCTTCCAAAGTGTATAATTAATAGAATTTTGGATATGCAAAACTTTACAACATAGCATATCTATACAACCGGGTTAAAATATTATAATTTTTTTGGGTAATAGAGGAATAAAGAAATCGCTAAATACTTTGGATAAAATAATTAAAAGTGTTTACAAAATCTTAAAATCTGATCCAACTTTGTTCAAACCAAGCCCATTTTGACCTTTCCTAACCAATTTGAATCTTATAGATTCATATGACATGTCCATCTATATATGTTGACATCTATACATATAGAGAGAGCCAACTTTTAACGAAAAATCCAAATTCAAGTGTTTGAAGATTTTGTAGATTTCTTGGTAGTAGGAAAAAAAGATTTTGTTATACATTTAAATGGCTTTTTTCTCAATTTTTTGTTTCGGTGTAAAGATCTAAAGTGTGCTTTTAATTTGTAGTATCCTATAGCTACAATTAATATATTATATATGGTTGCATGTTACATTTCTAATCGCTTTTCACTTTTAACATGAACTTTTAATACTTTTTGCATTATTCACATGCTTTCCACAATTTCACCTACTTGTAAATATGACATTAATTAAGTACTTATAATGAAATAAAATCAAGATTGATCTAATTAATTACCTGATCAATAGTATCAGAATTCGACCCGTCATAGTAGTTCTTTGTTATTTCCAAACAATACAAGACATTGCCACCAGCTCCGAGAGACGAGATCTTAACGGGGTTCATAGGGGAAAAGAACGACGATCTCCAGTTATTGATTAGGCCTTCATCAACGATAACGAAACCTTCAATGTAATCGAACTTTTTAGACCTTGGTTGATCATGCAACGATATGAGATATTCTTGATCATGGGTAAAAGCCGAAAAGTTGGAGTATAAAACCCGGATCCATCTCATCTGGTAATTAAATTTAAAATATGTTAGTCAATTAACATAATAATAATATGTTAGTTGATTTAATTTCTTCCTGTTCACATGCAATAATACATGTCTAACGACTTAATATCAACAACCATCGAGCTTTGAAAATGATTTTCTAAATTGACTCAATAGTTTATTTCAAAGGCATATATCACATCTGGTCGGTACAGATTAAATGTGTAACCTAAGACTTAGCCACCCGAACCCACACATCTCACATTATTGTGTTCGGGACCAGTAACGATTCGATCGATCTAGAAATAGTACGTTTACACTTTGTTAAAAATATCGTATGTTTTTTACAGCAAAGTTTTTTTAAAAAAAATTGTGACCACAATAAAAATATATATTTGTTTCCAAAACTTTTTAGAAAAAATATTATTTCATTAAAATGTAAATCCCTTTTTAACTTTATAAATACATGAAATGTCAATTTTATGAAATGCATTCTATATCAAGCATAATTTTTGGTCATGCACGTATTCTATATATTTTTTTTACCTATAACACTACCAATAATAAAAAATTTTGTTACTTATCAACACATCTTCACACACAAGTGACCAAATGATTTTTACATTTGAAAATAAAATAATAAATGTATTTTTTACTCAAAAATTATTGTATTTAGCCTTCTTAAAAATATATAAATCAATTTTATTATTCTCGCGTTTCCCGCAAGATATAAATCTAGTATATATATATATATATTACTATATTATATGCTTTCTCACAATGCAATCATAATACGTACATGTCATATTGTATAAATTTTTTTAATTAATAATAAGCACTATATATATATAAATTTAAGAAATTAAGATCGAAAGAAATTCTTACCCTTTGAGGTGAATGTTCTAACGCAATTCTAGCCCTAGTTATGATCCCAAACTGACCCAACCCGCCTAGTACAGCATGAAACAAGTCCGGATTTGTATCGTTCGAGCACGTTACTATGTCACCTTTTCCTACACTTTGTCAAAAACATATAATCAGCCGCTAGCTTATATATATATAATCATATCATCCCATAATACATTCTTTCTTAATTATATATATGGCTAGCTAATTAATCACATATCTTATCTTTTATATATTATATATTATATATTATATAATGCAATTTTTTAGTAAAAAGTCCGTGTGGACGACCGTGTGCCACATCTCAATATACTTATTTATTCATACATTGATAACAAAAGATCAACGATCGATAATATTAAAAAAGAATGCATGACAAAAGTTAATTATGGCAAGGGAAGAATGATGTTTGATTGTAACAAAAAGTTTAGTGATGCAAAGTATGCTCGTACGGTACAAGTAAATAAGGCATGAAAATAACAGATTCTATCATACTATGCATGTAAGGATATATATATATATGATGATGTACCTGTGACGACATCCAATTCATGAACATTACTAATCTGGGGGCCATGATTAAAAGCTTGCCCACTGATTCCAGCATTAGATAGTGTTCCACCAACCGATAGATATAAGTAATCAGTCCATGATTTTGGTGCTAGCCCATATTTTAACGTAGATTTTAGCACATCAATCCATAGCTCTCCACCCCAAACATCAACATACATTAACTTGTCGAAAACCTTGGGCATGGTATGATTTGTTCTCGATCCAGTCATTTTAATCACCACGCCATTCGCTGTCTGAGACTGACCATTTATGGAGTGTCCATGGCCTCTAGCCGACACAGCGAACCCATGGGGTGATTCGTAAGCTAGTTTTACTAGCTTTGAAACGTCGTTGGTTATTTCTGGATTGAGAACGGCCAAGGGTTTGGTAAATGTCATTTTACCAAAGTCAGTAGATACTGACTCTATGTCGTGGGGATTTACGGTCAGTTGTGGATACTGGCTTTTGATCCCCACGCGAAAAACGTCAGTCGGGTTTAGGGTTAAACCCACGATTACTATTAAACGGCATATGGCAAATAATAGAAGTAGTTTAGCAGCCATGGTATTTTGGTTATTCTTTTTTTTTTCTTCTTTTCTTTCACACAGTTAATGGGTGTTGTGTGTATGTGTGTGTTTTCAGAGATTGGATTTTTATGTCTAGAATATAAGATACAAGTTCTCAATTTATAGAACAATCGAAAAGGAAGGGACTTTGGTGGAAGAAACACGTGCGATTGAGTTCACAATGTAGTCATCACGTGCGAATACTATTTTAACTTTTTGCAAACGAATTGAGTTAATTACAAAAATAGTCCTAGATTATATGCCCACTTTGCAAATGAATTGAGCGAATTACCAAAATAGTCCAGGATTATATGCCCACCTACACGTCAGGCCATCTCCAACCATTCATACCGAAGTCAGTTTTAAAGCTGTTACGTCAGCTTTTATACTGACCTTTAAACTGAACATTTTACCTACAATAGTTTACATCAAACTTCAGTTTTAAATCGTCACAACATCATTAATATTTCATTAAAAAAATACATTTTAGTTAAATAAAAAGATACATTTCATTAATAAAAATGGAATACATGGTGTTAAAATGGATTTGTGAATGAAATTGTGTTGTTTAAAATGGATTTGTGAAATGAATATATTGATAAAAAAAAATTATATAAATTGTGGTAATTAAAAAGGTTAAATTGTTATAGTGTTTATATATATATATATATGGGCTCTATATTTACATAACTTTTTTTTTTTGCAAGAACTTTAAAAACTCATAAATTATGTATTATATTACATATTTTTAAAGTTCATTCACATGTGAAACGTTATAAAAGTTCATGTTGTAGAAATTTTTTTTTTTAAATATAAAAAATAGCCTTTTATTCATATGTAAACAAAAAAAAAAGGCTATTTTAAAGGTTTTCAAAAAAAAAAAATTCTTCTATGACATGAACTTTTATAACGTTTCACATGTGAATAAACTTTAAAAACTTGTGATCTAATACATAATTTAGTATTCACAAGGTTCTTGAAATTTTTTATTATAAAAATAAGGTTAACCTATATATATATATATAATATATATATATATATATATACATTATAAAAATTCATGTCGTAGAAGAATTTTTTTTTAAAATATAAAAAATAGCCTTTTATTCACATGTGAATGGTACATGTGAACAAGTTCATTCACATGAGAACAAAAGGCTATTTTTAAGGTTTTCAAAAAAAAATATTCTTCTATGACATTACTTTTATAACGTTTCATATGTGAATGAACTTTAAAAACATGTGATCTAATACATAATTTAGTATTCTCAAGGTTCTTGAAAAAAAAAATTTCTAAGAAAAAAGTTAACCTATATATATATATATATAGGGGAAAGTTATGGTACGAAGTTTCTTATCGTGCGAA